>JASDQU010310196.1:89420-100470 GCA_032191745.1 Picea mariana
CTAGAAGCCCCAAAAGGTCAAAGTAGTCAAAGTGGTTTAAGGGATTTTAAAAGGTAAATAATAAAGTGAAGTGATGAGTGTACTATAATTCAAAGTGAATACAAAATAAATTATTTAAATAATAAATTTAATGGAGAAATTAGAAGTGGTTTAACCCTAAAATAAGGAAAGTGGGCAAAGTGACCTAGAAGATGTTTTTAAGGAAGCTACTTGGAGAGTATAAATAAGAGGCTAGGTTCTCTCATTTTAATCACACTTGAGCATATTGAATATCTATAGGTGTATAAGGTAACCAAGGATATCTAAGCCGAAATTCTGAGGGAAGGTGAAGAAAAGAAGGCTGAAATGCAAGGAAGGATAAATTCTTTTGATGGTGCTTTCTAAGTTTTGGAGTTACACTCCGGGGAAAATAGGGTTTGTGGCTAGTCCTGAAACTAGTCAAAAACAAGTGTTTCGGGTAAAAATGTCATAACTTCTTCATAACAGATCCAAATTCAGTGAAACCAAATGTGTTGGTTAGGATACAATCTGTAGTATGCTATGTAATAGTTTCATATCAATTCAACAAATATTCCACGCGGGACATGCTCTACAAGGTCGCTCTCTAGAATAAGCCAAAATTCAGCAAGGTATGCCATTTTTGCTATAACTCCTTTTATGATAGGTTCCAAGTAGTGACACCTGGAGGAATTGCATAAAACACACTAAAGAACATTGTGTATCAGTTTCAGATCTTTATACATTACAGGTACAAAGTTACAATTACTTCAAGTTAGGGTTATTGACTAATCCAAAACTAGGCATGTGAGACTAAAGAAAAGTTTGATGAAAATGCTAGTCTCTTGTTGTTAAAGTAAAGGAAGGTTTGTAGGAATGTGATCATATAAACCAGGTCTATTACAGAGCTACAAATCAGATTTGGATGATGAAATTGATGAGGGCTTTTGGTTGAGGTACATGTTGAGTACATGGTTGAGACAAGTAGTTGATGAGTTGGCACATACATGAGGTGTATAGTTGATGATGTTGGTACATATTGACGAGTCATAGTTTATGAGTATTTGACACGTGATTGTTACATACTTGGTACATGGTTGGATGCACTTGTTTATGGTACAGGTTGATTACAGGTTATTTGGTACAGGTTGGTGCATGGTTGATGCACTTGTTTATGGTACAGGTTGATTACATGTTGAGGTATAGGTTGATCCATGGTTGATGCATGGTTTAGATTTATTGGTACAGGTTTACAATCATATATCTCACAGTGATAGTGTGACAGTGGTTCCATCATTCTACTTCTACTTCAGGGCAGTTGGACGTGGGAAGGACAGGTGGTTGTAGCCACCTTTCGGTTGTAGCCGGAGAACATAGGGGGTTGTAGCCTCCTTCTGGTTGTAGCCAGAGAATTGGGGAGTTGGATCTTCCCTCAGGTTGTATCCTGAGAAACTAGGGGGTTGGATCCTCCTTCCGATTGTAGTTGGAAAACAAAGGAAGTTGGTGCTTCCAATGAATGTAATTCTTCAAGACATATAAGAAAAAACATTACGTGGTTTTCTCCTGATTTGGGTTTCCATGTAAAACACTGGTGTACTGTGTATGTGTGTGATTGTTTATTTATTATTGCTCATTATTGGATAATAATTCTACATTAATATAACATTTGAAGAAAAAGGATTATAATTACGCTATTACTGATTCACTCCCCCTCTCAGTAATCCAACAAAGTGTGCAATTCTAGAAGGACCTTTTGTTTCAGTTGTGAATTATTACATGAATATAGGTGATCATGATACCATAGAAAATAATTCTTCCATAAAAATTTATCTAATTAATTGGGGTCCTCTTCTATTTTTTGAATGATCTTTCTTCCATTATATCCTTGCTTCTTCCACCCAATCAAATTGCAAAATAGAATAAAACATAGTGAACCTTCTATTTATTCTTCTTTTCTTGAAAGGGAATTTGCCACAACATTTTTTTTTCTTTTTTGTAGATAATTTCAAAGTCATAACATAGCATCTTTGTAACCCAATTTTGTTTCTCTTATGAAGATAATTTCTCCAAGAAGAACTTCAAAATATCATGATTTGTTATTACTTTGAAGTGTCTTCCTATTAGGTTAGGATTCCATTACTTAACTACATGTAGTATGTCCAACATTTATTTTTCATAAATGGGTTTGAGTAAGTTTTTTTCTTTAATTTGGTTGCTTTCAAAGGCAAGGGGTCTTCCTTCTTGCATTAAAATTGCATCAATGCCATGGCATGAGGCATCACACTCCACAATAAATGTTTTTTTGAAGTCAGGTGAGACCAGGAGAAGAGTTGTACACATAGCCTCCTTAAGTTTTTCAAAATATTCAATTTCCACTTAAGTCCAAGAAAATGTTTCCTTCTTTAATAATGTTGTTAGCAATTTTTTTGTTTGACCATAGTTCTTAACAAACTTGCTGTAACAATTTGTTAATCCTAAGAATCCTCTAAGTTTCTTCAAGGTTTTTGGAATTGGCCATTCCCTCATAGATTAAATTTTGTTAGGGTCCACTTTTACACCTTCATGAGATAGAATATGACCCAAATATTCCACTTCTTGAACCCCAAAGGAACACTTGGAAGGATTTTCATAAAGTTGTTTCTCTTCCAATAGTTTCAATACTCTATCAACATGTTGTACATTCTCTTCCCAAGATTTTTTGTATATTAGTATGTCATCAAAAAATACTAACATGGATTTTCTAAGGAAGGGTTTGAAAACATAATTCATTAATATTTGAAATGTTGAAGGTGCATTATTAAGTCCAAATGGTATAACCAAAAATTAATAACAACCTTCATGTGTTCTAAAATTTGTTTTGGGAACGTCTTCTTGCCTCATCATGATTTGATGATATTCTGAATGAAGATCCAACTTAGTAAATAAATTCTCTCCATGCAATTCATCCAGTAATTCATCAATGAAAAGAATAGAAAACTTATCGTTGATGGTCATTTTTTTGAGTTGTCTATAATTTGGACACATACGCCATGAACCATCCTTTTTCGTAGCCATCACAATTGGTGAAGAGAAATAACTTTGGATAGGTTGAATGATGCCAACCTCTAACATTTCTTGGGTCATACACTCAATCTTACTCTTTTGTACATATGGATACCTATAAGTCCTAATGTTAGGTGGTACACTTCCTAGTTGCAAATGAATAGCATGGTTATGATATCAAGCAGGTGGAAGACCCTTATGCATTTCTCTAAATAACTTGGAATGATTGTTGATAACTATTTAGAGATCCAATGGAGAAGATGATATAGATGTTTGAACATCTAGTGAGCATAATTGTGCAATTTCACCATGGTGTCCTTTTTTGGGTAATTTTCTCATGCTATTAGAGCTTATCACCTTAGAGAGTTTCCCTTGGATACCTCTAAGCTCAATTTCCTTTCCTTTTGAGGAAAATCTCATGAAAATATCTTGAAAATTAAGGGCCATTGTTCCCAATGATTCTAACCATTGGACCCCTAATACAACATCAACACCACCCATTTGGATGGAAATCATGGGATTATCCAATAAATACTCTCCCATATTGAGCTCAATACTATGGAACTTCCAAGAACAATTTATGGTACCTCCATATGTAATCATTACTTGAAACTCTGGTGTTGCAAATACAAAGCAATAAATATCTTTTGATAATTATTAATTGATGAAGTCATGGGTATTACCAGAATCAATCAACATGTTTACATTTCTATTTTTGAGGTATCCTTGTATATTGAGGTTTTTCGGAGTATTGATGCCAGCCAATGTATGAAAAGATATCATTGGAGTAGTCTCTTCTAGATCTATATCTTGTGATGGTTCCAATTCTTTATATTCTTCCTCTTCATAGTCTATGTAGAATAATTTCTTCTCACTACATTTATGCCCCTTACTGTACTTCCTATCACAATTGAAACATAGTCCATTTGCTATTCTTTCATCCATTTTTTAAGGTGTCAACCTTGTCGATTGAGTGAGGTTAGGAGAGGGAACATGGTGCTCTCTATAGTTATTAGTGGTCACCCTTCTAGTATCCATATTTTTGTTTTCCACTTTCCTTGGCATACTGAAAGATTGTTCTATGGATTTAGGTTCTAAGAGACACACCTCATGTTTAATGTTCTCCTTTAAAGTGGCCATAAAAATATCTAAAAAAATTATCCCCAATAATGTTCTTTACCTTGATATTAATCTTTTGGAATTGTTGAATGTGCTCTGTAATTGGACCTTTTTGCGAAATATTTATCAATTGACTAAAGAATGTACTACTCTTAATATCCCCATAATGTGATATCAATGCATCCATAAGAATGGAACAAGATATAATATACTTCTTTTTTCTTTAACAAAGCCATTGATACCAAACAAATTGATCATTTTCTAAATACAAGGATGTAATAGGTACCTTTTGTAAGCTTGACATTTGGTGTAGATCAAAGTGTTGCTCCATATGGAATGTCCATGTTATAGGATCATTACCATCAAACTTCCTCATATCGATATTTGAAATGAATTAGTTCTATGGTACTGACTTAAAGCCCTGATGGCGTGGATCTTGGAGTGATGAATGATTCTGAAATTCAGTATTTGTGCTATCCACTTGTGATAAAGTACTCTCCATATGTGATTTATTCTCAACACCATTGTTATCCTTATTTTCATGATTTCCTTGGATCTCCATATCCCTTTCATGGATCCTCTGTAAGAGCATGTCTTGTATGTTTTTTTTCATTTCATTCATGAATTTTTGCATTTCATTTCATGGAATTTTGTACTTCTTCCTTATTTTCGTTCACAGATTTTTGTACTTCTTCCTTATTTCCGTTCATGGATTTTTATACTTCTTCCTTATTTTCATCTGTGTTATTGTCCATTTGTTCTTTCTTCTTTTCCATCTCTTGAATTTTTCTTTATGTGTTTACCAACTCATCACTTTTTATTGACCTACCATCCCAATCATGAAGTTGGTCCTCCAATTTGGATAGCTTGTTATGTATCTCATCATTTTCTTCATGAGTTATAGATGATATTTCTGGAGGTTTAATTGGCGTTGAATTATATTTTAGAGCCATGTGGGGCAATAATAATAATAATACTCTATTTCCACTTTATCATAAATTTCGAATCACCAACAACAGATCTTCCAATTGTAATTTACATACCTTTCAAACCCTAATTTGGAGAATGTCTGGATGGTTGATCTTTGTCCTAATATATATTTGAAATTTGAATCCTTCTTAGTCTAAAATTTCATCCAGTGCTATTTTGATATGACTTCTTAAAATTATGAAAATTTCAAGGTCTAAACCTTCATTGATAAAAGGTTATAGCAAAAGCACTAAAATGTCTTGTTTAAGACTAATTTCATGATTAGTAAACAACCCCAACTTCCAAAATATATATCTCACAAAGTATAATGATTCAAAATATGAATATTTTCTCACATATAGTTCACTATGTCTCCTCAGAATTTTGAAAATTTCAGAGTTTGAAACTTCACCAAAATTCGTTTATAGCAAAAATAAAAATACGTCTTGTTTGAGACTAATTTCAGGACTAGTCACAAACCCCAACTTCCATAGAAGATATATCTGAAAATATAATGACCCAGAAACTAAAATGTGGATCAGATGTACTTCACTATGTTGTATCAGTCTCCACCAAATTTTGCTACCTAAAACCTTTGAGAAAATAAGTTATAGCGAAACTCCCAAGATAACTCCTTTAAAATTGATTTCGGGATGAGTAAAAAACCCTATCTTCCATAAGCTATATATCTGAAAGTATAATGAAATGGAACATAAAATGTTTGCTAGAAGTACTTGGATATGTCTACTAAGTAACGTTCGAATTTAGCTATGTTAAGCACCCTAGAATTTTTTTTTTAGCGAAAATGCCAAGATGACTTGTTTGAAGAAGAAAAACCCTAGGATAGATGCTCTGATACCAAATGTTATGATCTAACACCTTAAGAATGATAAAAAAACAATGAATATAGTCCACTTCGATGGGGAAACCTCCTTTTACAATATATCCAATTCAGAAGACAATATGAGATGAGATATGATGATCCTAAGACTAGGTTTCCATGTAGGAGACAAAGGGTACAATTATAATGAAAGGGTACAATGAAGGGTTCTAGCCTACATACAGATATAACACTAGAAATGTAAAAATTCAATATCTAAGGTTTAATAAGGGGTTTTATACTTAACATGAGCAAGGATAATTTTAAGGATGGAAATTTATATTAAAATGTACAAATGTGGGCTAATATTACTAGTCCTTAATATGCAAAATATAAAATGTTTGGTGATAGTTTTGTAAAAATATTCAAATTTATAACGATTCGATAAGTTTCTATATAGGAAAACCAAGAATATAGTGTAATATGTTAGTTGGACAATCAAGTTAAGCTTGTTGTCCCTAATTTTCAGGAACAATAAATGATATATATCATCTTAATAAAGATAACAAAGGTTGCAAAATAAGTGCTAAGTATGTGATAAATAAACAAGAGATAAATCTAGTGAAAGCTAGCTCAACTCACCAATGATTAAGAAACAACTTTAGCAAAAATATCAAGGCTAAAACAAAATATTACTGTAGAGATATTATAAGCCTCATGGCTGTAAAAATTTTGTTACAAAAATAGTAAAATCAGCCACTGAAATCAGTAAAGAAACCACTTGTGAAATTCCTTAAACCAAGTAGAACAAGTGGGAAAACTTTTAGCAAATTTTGATGGTCAAAGCACAAGTTATAAGTGACTTTATATTAGGGTTTTTTCAGTCAATTTATCAGCCATATGGCTGTAGAAAACCAAGCCCTATATCAGCAAAATCATCCAACACAAATCACTTGTAATTAGCTCAAAGGATGAGCCTAGGTTAGTAGAGGGTTAGGGCAGAAATTTAGGCCTAGTTTAGGGTTAGTTTAGGAGCTAGTTAGGGTTAGTTGCCTAGGGTTAGTGCAGCCCTAATGGCTGTAGGTTAGTGTCTATTACAGAAATATTTTGTAGTGGTTGAAAGGGGATGCCTCAATGAGGCAAGAGAGCCAAAGGCTCAAGGAGCACTTCTCCAAATAAAGAGACTTAAAACTTGTAAAATCATGTTTTCCAAGGCAATAATTTTATTTTTCCAATGCAACAAATAAATTACTAGTGCTCTTAATAATTGGGTTAATGGGGTCATGCAAAGAAAGAGCTAGAGAAGCTACCTCCTTGGGGGTGTAAATTCTCTTACTCCCCAAGGGAAGTTTCTCTAGCTAGGGTTTAAGCTAAGAGGATGTATGCCCTTATACTTATCTTAGCAAACCCTTGTTTAACCAACAACATGTACCATAAAATGATGGAGACTATGGTGGGGGTGTATTCCCTTATACTTCCCACCTAGCTCCTAGCACAATAACCTTGACTTGAAACAAATGATAGCATGAAAGTAAAGACCATACCAATTCAAGGAAAATGCTAATATAATCCACCACAATAGAAAGAGAGGCGCCTTCCAAGGCTAGCACATCAATTCCATCAACCATACATCAAGATATAACCATAAACAAGAGCACAAGAGAGACAATTTTCCAAAGGTAGCGAAAATTTCAGACCAAGTTCTTCTCACAAGAGGGAGAGTTATGATAAAATGAGATCTTATGATCTCTTATTTATACAAAATGTCACTAATATAACGTGTCCACAAATTTAGGGGTAAACCAGAAGACTAGGGGTGAAAAACCCTAATATTTCCCCCTTAACAAAGTAATATTAAAAAATTCATTAAAAAATCACTTTTGCACATAAGAAAACCCTAATTTTAGAATGATGTCACCCCTCTAGGGGACGTCTTGGCACTAGGAGCGAGTTGTTGGTGTAGGAGAAGGGTATCTAGGATTCCAAAGCCACATGTCAAGTATCCAAGTCACTTCCTTCATGGTAAAATCCCAATTCTCCTCAAAACATCCAAGTTTTAATGCATCAATCACACCACCAAACCCTAACCCCCCTAGGTGACGTCATGACTCTATAAATGATATTTTGCCTCTCCTAGAAAAAATGTTTGGCATGTGGGGGATATTTTATGTCGTCCAAGTCATCTGTAAGGCCTTCCAAGTTTGATATTTCTTATGAAATATCCTTGATCCTGCTGATCGGGATATCTACTACGGATCTAGTGTTCTGTCTCATAGATCTGATACACTAGGGGTTTCTGGATGCGTTTTATCTTTAGATCTAATACTCTACGATTTTCTAGATGCGTTTTAGTTATGTGCTTGAGATGTTTTGTGGTTGTTTCATGTGCATGTTATATGTTATGGTTTAAAAAATATATATATGATGCATGCAGAAATAAGGAACATCAACCGCCCAATAATATGTATTATGAGATTCAAGCATGGAAATACAATGAAATACTGGAAATATAGAAGATAGTATTCAGTTAGATCTCATGGATCATCAATGGAATACAAGTAAATAACATAAAATACCCGTGATCAGAAGATGAAGGCAGATATGATGCATGCACGGATAGATCAACAAAAAATGACGATTCCGAAGAAGCACGGTAACCGCTAATAAACTGGAAAACTTGTATGAAAGGTTTTACTCGTCGAAATGAGCTGGAAATTGTCCCAATAGAAGCACCCTAGCCTCTAGAATGATACTGGTGACTGTCGGATAACAGATCTAGGCTCTGATGCTCTGGATCTCGTCCCTTGGGGGTTTGCGCACCTCCTGGGCACCCTGGATGCACCCCAAATGATCCCACCAATGAAATCAGTTGCTATAGGACTCAAAATGATCACCTCGCCAAATGCGTAACTAGGTCGGAAGGGTTTCCCCAGATCTTCTCTGATGCTTTGTCTATAACCCCAAATGTCCTTCCAAAATAGCTGCACCCTAAATGGCTGAATGATGCACTCTAAAGGATTCCATCGTCTGAATCTGACGAAAATTGGCTCAGACTATGCACCTTGGATGGATCTCAACTGGGTCGGAAGGAAACTGCAATCCAAGATTTGATCTCGTGCAGCTACACAAACCCTCTATCTGACTTGTGCCCCCACTGGCTGAGTTGCACAACACTGATAACTGGATACTCCTGAATAGCATAGTGAAATACTTGGATGGTATCTTCGATGGGCTAGGGTGTGTCTCTCAACATCGAAAGCAATCAATGGTGGTGGTTTCCTCCATAAATCCACAAAACAGTAGAAGTCAAATCTCTTCCTCCTCTGGGAACTCTCAACATCAAATCATAACAATGCATAATGAATTAGGTTGCTTTACCCTTCCTTTATAGCTTCCCAAAACCCTAATTCGTTGTTGACCTTTTCCCTCTAAGTGACTTTTACTTTATTTTATTATTCCTTGATTAAATCACTTAATTAATTAATTAATTAACCATTTTGCCTCTAAAAAGTGATTGATCCATCCTGATGGCTTCTCCAACCACTGAAAGTCACTTCTCATCACGGAGGATGATGTTTGGGTTGATGTTGAGACTGCAGTAGGTTCATATTTGTAGATGGTAGGTTTGGTGGAGTTGTAAAGGGAGAAGATTGGTATTGATCAAAACAATTTCCTCATAAAGAGGGAGTGTTATATTTCGAGGTTACTTTGAAAGTGTTTACACCATGTTTGGGGGTGCTTCACGTGATGTATGATGCATTGTGTATGGACGACCCATGGTTGTTCCATAATGAACACATAATGAATTTAACTTTCTTTTTGGTTGTTATACCTTGTATGGATGTTTATGTGTCACTCTTCCTTGGAGCATTCAACTCATAGATAGTATTGGTGGCTTCTTAATGTTGCATGCACATGGAGGTTAATTGCTTGCTTGAGAGGATGACTTGCACTAGAGGAGGATCATTAGGATTTCTAAAGGAGGGCATTGAGCCCTAGATAGAATTGACAATCTTCTATCTCTTGCATGGAGAATTTGCTTGGATTTAAGACACTTGGGTTGAGGGAGTGGTCATGTAGATGTGGTGGGCCTCGAGGAGCACATGGCTTTGGAGAAGCATAGAAGATTGGAGGTTTGTTGAGGAGGATCAATGGACACATCTCATGGAGTTCCCATACCTTGGAGCCTTGTTTGTGGACATATTCACTTTATGGCATGACATATAACATAGTTACCAACTTAACAACAAGCCTCCAAAGTTCTCTTTTTTTAGAGGTCACATTTAATGGCTATTTTTACCCTTGTTCCAAAAGGTGGTGCCACTGGTACCACCATTTTTTTAAGGAGGTAGTTTTTTGACATTTTAAATCTTCTTATATATACAATATTAACATTTTTTTTTTCAGAAGTTGTTTTTTCAATTGTTTTCATTTTTGTCTATAATATCTATTTTTGTTTTTATTTTCAATTGTGCTTTTTCTTTTCCTTTCATTTTTTCACATTTTTTAATTAAAAGTAATGATAATAAAATAAATTTTAAAATTTGTCATTTTTAATGATTAAAAAGTTTTCATTTAATTTTTCAAAGTTTCAATTTTCATCTAATTATATAATATTAATTAATTTAGGATGATATATTTAAAAAAAACACCCAAAAAAAAAAAAACAATAACAAAAATAGAAGTATATATATGTGTGTGTGTGTCCTCCATTCTTTAAAAGACCCTCCTTTAATTGTTTTTAAATAAATAAATATATAAATTAGAGAAGTTAAATTAAATTTTAAATAATAATGATTATTATTATATGAAAAAACAAACTAGAATTTAGAAATAAAATTAAAATAAATAAATAAAAACCTAAAAAAACACAAGAAAAAAAAACAAAGCATATGGGGGGAGCAATTCACGAAATCGTGGAAAGGGGAGGGATTAGGAGCGATAGGTTGGGGGAAGGGGAGGGGCAACTCTTCCCTTCCCACAAATTTGCCACTCCCCCTTTAGAGCGATGAGTTTTTGGGTTGGGAGAAAGGGAGGGTCTCTAGGAGGGGAGAGAGGTGGATGAGGGGGGTAGCACAACAAGCAAAGGGAACCAAGGGAAAA
>JASDQU010310196.1:100575-122246 GCA_032191745.1 Picea mariana
TTTTTTTTTTCCTGATTTTTTTTATTATGTTGATTATTTATTTATTTATTTAATTTAATTTAATTTTTAAAGTTTTTCGAATATATTTTTCAATATTTTTTGGGGGGTGTTTTTTCTTTTTTTGGGGATTTTTTTTTTCATTTGTTTAATGTTGTTGTTTTTTAATGTTTATTTATTTATTTTAATAGATGTGAGAGATGATTGGGGGTTTGTGTTATATTTTTTTTTTCGTCTTCTAAATTAACAATAAATAAATGGACATTTTAAGGTTTATTTTATGGTTTGTTTACAACAATATCATTTTTTTAGGTCATGGTATAAAAAATGTTGTAATTTTAAGCCAGAAAAAAAGAGTTCTATTGATATCACCACTTCTCTATTCTAGGCTTGATTTTACAATTTGTGTTGCAACAAAACAAGTTATCAAGGCCATGGTTCCAAAAATGTTGCAAATTTAATCTCTAAAAAAGAGGAGGTGCTATTGATCTAACACCACTTTTTGATTTGGGGGTTGATTTTTTAAGATTTTGTTTGCAACAACGTTGGTCATTGAGGCCATGGTTTCAAACAAATTGTAATTTCAACCTTGGACAAAAAAAAGTGTGCTATCAATAATACTACTTTTGATTTGGAGGTTAATTTTGGTGCTTTTAACACAAAAATTTGAGTTTTTAGGGCTAGACTCCTCTTTTTTATTATCAAGTCGATAACTATGTTAAGTGTCACTTGGAAAGAGAGTGATCCACTTATGAAACTAATTGTATAGAGATAGGTTGCTTGTAAAGGTTTAGTCCCACTTTGTATTGTTGGCCTCCCTTACCTCTCATATAAATGCAAGAAGGAGAGAGTCCTTTCATACATTCATCATCATGTGTTTGAGATGTGACGAGTGTAGCACACTACCCCCTCTCTCTCTTTGTACTCTTCATCATATTATCTCTTTATCTTGGACTGCTAGGGTCCTTGGAGAATTTCAAAGGTTTTTGAGGGTCAAGGTTTTAGTATAAAAGAGACAAATAAGAAAGGGTTTGTGATAAACCCTAGGAAATAGAGAAGCATTGATCGTGTAGCTCTAGTTAGATAATATTACTAGGGTTTTGGAAACCCTAATTCTACTAGGCATGCTTGATTGAAGAGGAGAAGAGATGAAGGCATATAGGACACTTGTGGGAGACAAATGTTGAAGCCGAGGAAGACTTACATGTTAGATTATTGTGGATATTTGGTGGTGGATAATATTTTCATGGTTTTTCTTCTCTAAGGTTTGGAGAGATAGAGATTCTACCAGTTTTGTGATAAATTTGTGGTATGTACATACTTGTTTCTTCTCCCAACTGTCCAAAAATCATGCAATTATAAATTTGATTTTCAATTTGTATTGTCTTCTTGATTGGGTAATTTCCTACAATTATCATTCATGTTTATTTTCCATAACATAGGGCTGAAATTGTTAAGTGATTTAACATTTAAATTAAAGATAATAAAACATATTTTCTACTACAAAATTTTCTAGAATAAAGTGACTTTCATAATTGATATTGCTTGGAAACGTGTGCCCTAAGGGCTGAAACTTGTTTATATATGTTTGGTATCTTTTCTATTGAGATACCTAGTATGTTGTGTTGAAGTCAAGTAAGATGTCGTCCATGTTTGTTGTTGTAAATTAATATTTTAGATCAATGCTAAGGCTAAAAGTTCCCAAATATTATACTTAATAAACCTTTAGTAAGAGAAGTGAAATTTCAGTTTTGCATTAGTTTCCCTTGGATCAAAAATTTCAAAACAAAATAGGGAAAATCCAAGGAAGAGAATCACTAAGTGACTGAGGAAAAATAGGAGGAGGAGGCATCAAGGCAATCTTGGTAGTGAACCACTCATCATAGTTAAAGTGAACTATATAAGGACARATCTCTATGTTTTGGGGATTTATGTTAACACAATCTATGAAATGGGAAGGGGCCTTGGGAGAATYGAGATTCATGTTACCTGAAACTTGGATTGAGGGAAGGAACCAAAAAATCATTGATTCAAAATCAGGTTCGAGTTGAGGTGGAGTAGTGTCAAGTTGAGATGATGTAACTTGTCTTGGAGAAGTGTCATGTTGAGACATGGAAACTTGGATTGTGGTAGTAGATCATGTACCTCTTCAAGAAGAGAAAGGATTATTCCATTGAAGTAAACGATATTTAATGATAGTGTGAATGTTTCATTTATAACACCTGCACCCATTGATTCAACTAACTGATGCAGGAGCATCACCAACATCAAGCGAGCCAGCGCAGAGACAATGGACAGTTGGACAAGCGCCAGCACACATTTTGAATTTTCCCTTGAAGTTGATGCACCATATTAATTGAGATAATTAAATGAAGGTGCACTTATATAATGTAAATGGACCTTGAGCAGATTTTCTCTTGGCCTTAGTAGGTAGAAGGCATTTATAGTAGTTAATGCAGGTAGATAGAATTTAATTCTAGATTAGACAGTTTTAGAACGCAAGAGGGAAACGAGATATAGACACCCTCATTGTGTATTGTAATATTATGATGGAAGATTGGAGCAAGAGCATGCAGAGAGCTGTGTAAGAACACCCATGTACATACATTTGGATTAATAGAAGAGGTTGATTCAAATTCATGGTTTCGTGTTTGTTCTCTGTGTATTGATGCTGAATGATATGCTCATGAATTTTTGCTTCCTGTTATACATTTGATTTATATGCTGTGTATGTGATTTCATGGTTTGATTTTGAAGTCTGAAAAGAAGAAGGAATGAGTTTCAATTGTTTCTCTATCTGAGCAAGAGTTCCTATAAGGAGTGTAGTGAAAGTGTCTGCAAGGAGTGCATTAACGAAGGGCTCAGATAGTTTAACTTTTGTTCTCATTCACGCAAGAGTGAAAACAGGCACAGGAGCCATGCAAGGAGTGCGCAGGCTGAGTGAAGTCTCAGGGTTGTGGACCTGGGTGAAGCGTCGAGGGATTGCTGCTGCAGGCGTGCACAGAGTCAAAATATTTCAACACTTAGGAAGTGCTTGAAAGTCTGTTGCAAGGAGTGCGTGCAGGGATCTTCTGGAAGCTCAGGAGGTATAGGACCCTCGAGTAATCGTCAAGAGAAGCACAGGGAGCTTGTGCTGTGAAGTGTTTAAACAAGCATTGCAAGTTTGTGTGCAGGCAAACAAGTTTTCGCGGAGGAATACTTGGTTCATCTTTCAGAAATCATCAGGAGGAGAGGACGGTCGATATTCTTCGAGGGGGATTCATGAATTTCTGTGAGCCGTCAGATCTAGTGGAGAAGAAGGGGAGATACAACGAAGTATTCCCAAAGGGTTCAAATCTCAGGAGGGGTAGGACCGTAGGTCCGAGCCGTAAGGGCCGTCGAATTTACACGTGAATACGTGCATCGGGGTTTCGGGGCTAGAAGTCCTGTGAACATTGCAATAGGAATCGCGAAATCACGATACGCGATATTCCGACAGCCAAAGGAAACGTGTGGGGCCACAGGAGCCAGTGAAGTGGATAGGTGGCACACCATTTCGAGGTTTTGTGGCGAGAAGTCCCGAAACATATGCATTAGGATTCGCGATATTGCGAACTCCGAAATGCCGAGGGAGTGAAGGACCGTTGAAAAGTCAAAACTCATTCGTGTGTAGGAGTTTTGGCAAATCGGGGTTTGGGAGTCGGTAAGACGAGTTGTTCGACATCACGAGTGCTGAAATCGTGATAGAGAAAATCCCGATAAGGAGAGGAAAAGGTCAACGTTGACTTGTGTCAGGTTTCGAGAATTCAAGAGACTAACGCTCGACCACTGACCTCGCGAAGTCGCGAAGTCCGATCTCCCGATTGTAAAGAGGGGGATCCCACGAAGATTGCTGTGGGTGTAGATTTCTTGATAGGGAAATAGAATAGCATTGGAGTTCTTTGGGCCATGTGAAAGGAAAGATCCTGTGCTGACGAGGACCTCCCGACCTGCGGGTTGTGTAGGGAGGGCATCAACATCACTAACACAAGGAGAATCATCTAAGTCCTTGTGATGTGTTGTATGAGAAGTAGTTTGATGGGATCCATCATGGATATCACACCATTAGGATGGAAGTACATAAGGCTTAATAGGAGAAGCTCGATGCTTGTCTCTAGTTACCTATTGAGGATAACTTAATTTCCTTAAATATTCTTTATGTTCTAAAAATTCTCTAAGGATTTGATCTTCAATTTGTTGCATGTATGGAATAAGTTCTTTTACATGAGGTAATAGTTTGCATGTTTACTCATGTAGGGTAAAGTTGCATGATAACCTTGGCTCAGGTCAATGATTTGAGTCATGTTGGAAGGGAGTGGTGTAAATCCTCCATCATTAACTTGGTTTACATAGTAGGAGAGCATAAGGTTCCATATGTTAAAAATTTAAGTAGAAATTGTTTTATGAGTACTTGAATAACAATTGAGAGGTATATTTATAATACTCATTTGAGTAAGATGAGATAGGTTGGACTTTTTTGAGGATAACAATGGTTGACCTCAACATGCAAGGAACTAGGGAAAATGGAACTAGATGAAACAAAAGATGACTCCATAGTCCATAGAAAAAGATAGGAGGGAGGAGAAAGAGGAGAGCCTTCACTCGAGAAAGAGAAGGGTTAATAGGAACTCCCTAGTGAAGTCACCAAAATGTAGCACAAAGTTTAAAATGAGGCACCAAGCTACCATCAGGAAAGAGATATTGGAGTTGCCACTCCATTTTAGGAAAAAATTAAGAAACCCCAAGGAGAGAAAAAAGATGAAGTAAAGAGGAAGAAATGCCACTATGATTTTTTTTAACTGAAACTGAAGCTTTTTTATATATACAAAGTGGTTTTTCTGAAGAAAATCAACATATTCAAAATTTTACAAAAAATGGGCCATGGCGTATAGTGTCATCTACTCCTATCATGCTGAAATACATACTAAATTCCTAACTCTACATCCATGCAGTCTAGCTGCAAAATACGTTAATAATTTGTCCTAGAAAAAAGATACATCTATAATACATTTATCAATAGGATGATTCATGGTATGGCTCCTCCTTCACTTCATCTTGGAATGGGTTATTTTCTTCTACTTCCATAGGATCCACATCTTATCCTCCTTGTTCATCACCTGAGTTTTTGTAGTGAGACATTCCTTATGCTTGGTTGATAGATGTAGATTGTGATTGTTGCGACATCACCATTTCCCTTAAATATTGGAATTCATGTTCCAAAGTATCCATGCATTGAAAAAGTCCTACAACAATTTGGTCAAGTGTACTTACCCTTTGGTGCCTTGTTCCAAATTATCAATGCATTGGAAGAGTGCTACAACAATCTGGGCGATTGATCTTACCTTGCCCCTAATTTTCCTAAGGTCCACACTATTACTTTTGATCATAACATCATGTCTACACAATGCACTTGATATCACTCCAAGAGGGGTCCATATTGTGACATAATGGTCATCCAAGGGTGTCAATTATGCCCCTACAAAAAGCCCAAATTTCAATGATTACAAAACCACAAAAAAGGGCACTCGGTATCTTCCCACAATCAATCTGATTTCTGACATTTCAGAATTATAATGGAAGCCAGAGAAGGGAAAACAAAGATACAAAATCCACCAACATGTAACCCTATTGAAATCCTATTTATTGAAAGAGACTCAGAACATATGAATCCACTTCCCATACTATTGGCTAGATTATAATGCGAGCATTCTAATTCACCATTCTAAAACCCATATACATAATCTCTTCCAAATGCAAAAGAAACAATAAAGACACTTGAGTTTTCAAATTTAAGGCTCAAAAAAATAAAATATGACAAATAAAACTACTTATGACACTGATTAAAAAACCCACTACCCGGACTAACGGTCATATCACATTGTGAGCATTCTAATTCCCCATATCATGACACGTTTACACTACCTGTTCCAAAAGCAACGAGAATAACAATGGAGCTAGAAATTTAAAATTTAGGGCTTGGTAAAAAAAATGACCACAAATATAAATTATTAAGAGAAGGGTGGAAGGACATGAAGGCTAATTATCTTGAGCTACAAAACATTCAAATTTGGAATTGAAAAATCTTTGCCCCAATTTTATTCATTCCAAACACACCTTCCAGAGAAACCACCACTAGAGTTGGGAGTTTCCATAACTACCCTACCAGAAATACTACCATCACACTCATCAGATTGAATGATCCCTTAAAATATTAGTCATGTGATTTGTTTGAGCCATGGTACATTCATTCCCAAGCTCCTCCAAATTTCACAACAAGTAAACTCACACTCCATGGGAATAAGAGATGGGGAGATCCAATTTATTTCCATTTATTAGAAACTCACCTTCTTCTAACCCTGATCCCACCCTGGCCCATTTATCATCCTCATAGTTTAGTTCTCGCTTAATGTGAAACAAGGAGAACTCATCAAATTTTTTAAGAAGAGAAAGAGACCAATACATCACACTAGTACAAACATTACCCTCAGTGATGGTTTTTTTAACCATTTCCCTATCACCATCATGGAGTCACCAACTATTGTCAACTTTCGTATTCCCATTGATTTTTCCAGTCGAATGCCTTCAAAAAGGGTGCAGGCCTCTAATTCATTGTTTGACATCGTCCCCAATCCCCAAGCATAACAAGTGACTAAATGTCCTCCGATATTGCAAATACCCCCCCCGGCACTCATCACCCTTGGAAAGACCACTATGTTAATTAATGTTTTAGAAATGATTATTTGACCTAGAGCTATATATTAATTAGGGTAATTCAATTAGGTTTCAACAAAAAATAGATTATAAGAGAAAAATAAAAAATAAAAGAAATCTAACTAGGGTTAATTTATCAATCTCATTTGGGGAACTAATTAATCTAAGTGTTGAAGATGAAAAAGAGGTGATAAAGGAATGAATTCACCAAGAATAATGTTGTTGTAAGAGTTGAAATTGTTTGGGTTGAATATGAGCGTTGCCACATGTATATAAGGGTTTTATGCACTCAAACAAACATGCACAAGATTCTACACCTTCTTACAAAACAAAATTTATCTCAAACTCCGTTGCACTACAGTAAAAACACCTTGATCTACCATATAAATTATTAATTAATGAAAAATTGTATAGTGACCCAAAGTGACCTAGAATGGTGGTACCTATATTACCTTAGCTTCAATTGAACCTCCCTTGAGGTAATAGGGTCGAATCATCCAAGGTGTTGGAGGGGAATAAGATAATGGAAACACCCTTGGACAAAAAAACAAGACTTTAAAGGATAAATCAAGCTAAAATGAATAGATACATGTAGAATTTTCAGAGATGAAAAGAACAAGCAGTCCAAGAGCATGGAAAAAGAGTTAAAGAACTAGGTCACGATTTGATGCCAATCCAATGGTGTTCTTGTAATATATGGAGAGGAGGATAGAACATTTCAAGAAACTTTACAAAAGAGGAGAATATAAATAGGAAAAGAAACAACTTCAGGGCATAAGTGAACATTAGACTAGCCATTGGAGAGAACAATTTGAAAGGAAAAGTTGTGTTTTAGGTTTTAATATCAAACCACTAGGATTTCTTCCCATACCACAAGTACTTTTTCTCAAAATGAACCCTTTGTTATGTAATCTATGACTTAAATCATGATACAACCCATGGAAGTTGTGGCTCACTTGGGGCCTATTACCCCCTCACTTCTAGAGGTAACTAGAGGAGATTTTTCTTCCATGATCCACATTTCAGACTGTACTTGCAATGATTCGATATTGGGCTCTCCCCAAATAGTTTCCCACAAATTCCTTCCATTACATGCACATATCAACTCACTTAGATGGCATTGTGCATTTCACACTGAGGTACATTATTTTGACACTTCATATCGAGTGATAATGTTAATGATTGAGGAATGAAAATGGTGATCATGGGTTGAATTGGATAATGAACCATGATGCTTTGAATTTATAATTTTTTTCTTGTTTCACCTTAGTGGTTATCATCGTATCCTAGTCAAGTGTTGTCACTCTTGGGAAAATTTGTATTATTGGGGGGCCTTAATGGGGGTAATGTGTCCACATCCATTACCATGCATAAGATATTTCATCTATCCTTTCTTTGTTTTCCTTTCTTTTGGATTGGTTGTTACAAGTATCCCAAAAGGGTCCATGCTTCATAATACCATTAGAAGAAGGGGCTTGAATGCCTGAGGTTGATGCATATTTATAAAAAATGATATAGAAAGAGAAAAATCCCTAATTCAAAATGCAAGGCAAAGAAACAAACAAAAAAAATAAAATTATTAAAAACTAAGAAATAAATGAAGCATGAGCTCTATGCCCTCACTTAGAGGCCATCACTCAAGTCCTATGAAATGAATGCATATCTTAAAAGGGACTTAGAAAATCAAATTTAAAAGCAAAAAAATGTTAAAGAAATAAATACAAAGGCAAATAGGGGTTCATGTTATAGTGTCAAATGCCACCTATGAAGCATTGATGCTCTTTTTGACCTTATCTCTATCCTCCTTATAGACAAATATTCCCCATACCTCCTTTATTCCTTCTAAAAAAAAATATATTGAAGGATGTACATGCCCTCACAACTATGCAACCCACATACATGCATACTACTTAAGGGACACCCACGTACATTCTAACAATTTCTAAAAAAAATAAAATTATTCCAAATTAATGATGAGTTACATGGTTGGTTAGTTTCCTAACTCCTTTTTCCCATACTCAATTGTCTCTAACCAACTAGAGACCACATAAAATGAGCATTTTCCTCATGGAGAAAGGTAATGATACTTTGCACATTCAAGCAAACACTCATCCGACTATTCCCACCGAGTCTGTAAGCCCATTATATCCTTGTTGTTGTTGGTTTCTTGACCTGGAAACCCTTGTTTCCAATTTCCCTATGATAACCAAACTATATTTCCAAGAGCTTCCCTTTATACTCTCTTTGGGCATATGGTGACTTCAGTTTCAAGAACATCTTTATAGTAGGAGCTAGGGTGGAGGAATCTAGGATCTCTTTCGACAGGGTAGCGCTGCATTAGATAGGTAAAAGCTATAAATACCTTGTTGTTGTTCATTAATAATAATAAAAACTTGTTCCTTCAAAGTGTATTGTGTTATTATTGTTCATATTACAATGCTTTTATATACATTTCAGTAGAATACTAATTGCTTCGATATTTTCCATTATTTTTCATAGAACTAACATGTAGTAATTATTATAAATACCTCTCTGTATATATATACTTATTTAAGCTTCTTCCAGGTTGCAGAGAGACCATTGGGAAGGAGCGAAAAGACTCTACCTATAGGGAAAGACACTGAACATTGGGATCCTAGTGAGTTGATTTCCCTCTTTCTTCCAATCATTAGTTTTTTTCTTTGAAATTTGATTATTATATCTTAGTTTGGTATTATTTTTTGGAGTGTACTTTGTATATGGTCATTGGTACGCTGCAATAAGCCCACTATTGTTGGGGATTTTCCCCGAAATTAGAACTAGTGACCATACTGGGGATTTTTCTCTAGTGGGTCTGTTTTGGGATTTCTTGTTGTGTTTTCTTGGTTTATTTGCTTTTATTTTGTCTCAGACCACTACTTGGTACTTGGATCAATAGTTTGCAATCATTTGAGTCTTTCCTTTTTCATTTTGATCCATTTATGTTTCCTTTTTCTTCTCTTTTTGAAGTTTTTGGGGTGTATATGAAACTTGTGGTTAACACAGTCACACACATATATGCACCTGCTAGTGTAGACAATCGCATGTATGCAGGCTGCCTTGTGCACATGCGTGTACATCTTCTCATGAATGATTTTTTATAATCTTTTCTGGTTCAAGGGTGTTTGGACAGGTGTCTAGGATCTCTCTTGGGACTTTAAGGTTATGTTCATGTTGCTTTTTGAGTCCTGTAGTAGTTTAATTTGAACTTTATACACAAAATCAAGGTTATTTGGTGCTTATATCATTCTGAGTCATTATTGGATTTGCTCCTTGCTTTCCATTCTTTTTTGTCTTTCTTTTGATCTCTCTATTGCATTTTGTGTTTTGGGATTTAAACCTATTTTTTCCAAGTCTTCCTAAGTATATGAACACTTTCCTTTGATAACAAGCGCATGCATATGCTACTTCTATATAGGAATTAAGTACATACATGCGTGCTCAAAAACACGTAAGTGTTGGGTCATATACACACCCTACAGAAGGCTAAAGCATGTACACACACACCCCATAGAATGGAAATGTGCATATAGAGATCATACATTCTCCCTATAGTGATATAGGGTGTGTACATAATCTTATACATGTGACCTACAGTGGATCCAATCGCATACACCTCCAAAAAAGTGGTTTTTTTGCTTGTTTTTTCAGCCTTTTTTAGCCCTGTTTTGGCTTGTTTGGGGGTGTTTTTTGGGGATTTTGTTCCCAAAATTTTTTGTGGCCTATAGGAGGTTGGTATGGAACTAAATTTGAATTGAAAACAAAGTTTTATTATCCATATTTGTCTCTCCATAATCCCTTGGATTACATCACTTTAAGACTAGTCATGTTCTTAGAATCTCATTTCCGTGGTCATTGTTGTGGTCATTTTTGAAATTTGAGTTTGTATTTGAGTTCGAGACTTTTGTTTTGTGATTTCCTTGGATTTTTAAAACATAAAATCACAAAATTTTATTTCTTTTATCATATTTTGTTAGTTTTTTCTTTGGTAGAAAGAAAAATAAAATGAAAAAAAACCTAGTTTTCTGCTAGTTAGGTCTCTTTCTTTCTTTGCATTGTTATTTGAAAAAGAAAAATATATTAGCATATGATTTTTGTTTTATTATCATATTGAAATAATTTCAAAGGAAAAATAACAAATAACATCCTTTTGTTTGCTTCTTTTTCTTTTCTCAAAAGGCTGCATTGTGCATTTTGCATCAGAAAGAGAAAAGATTGCATTTCAAGGTTTGAAAGATTGTTCATGCATTTTTATTTTTTGAAACTCTTTTTCATTGAAGAATTAGTGTAAAGTTTTCTTTGATAGTGTTCTTATAAGTTTCATTTTTTCAAGGGTCTCAAACAACATCAGTTTCACTTCCGTATCATTTCAATAACAAACAACCGCTAAAATGAATGCTAAATTTAAAATTTACTAGACTTTGTTTCTAGGGTTCATAAACAAGTTTAGGGTTAAGGAATTGGATTAATATTGGAGAGATAAATATCCAAGGCCAGTAAAAAAATATAGGATTATGAGATAACGATAATAAAATTCAACTATCATATAAGTATATTTGGGATCCTCCTCTAACATAGGAGTTAAACACAAGGTCATGTAAGGAAGAATTGAGGAGATAACCCCTCCAAGGATTGATCGAGAATTGTGGAGAGATCATATTTTGTGGGTTTCATCAGTTTTGATACCTCCCTGAGAGGCGGTGATTTCGAGGCTTTGATATTTTTTACCATGCTCGTACATTCCATCCCGAATTTTGACTGTACCCGTGAACGTTGACTATGAGTTAGTATCCTTAGTTTCTTTTCCTTGGTATCTCAGAGGTGGGTGTGGGAGGTTTCTCATGGTACCTGAGTTATAATTTGTATCACTCTATCAGTACCCCTAGAGGTTGCCCAGTGAATCTAGGGTTACTTGCACCAGGTAGGGATGGTAAGTGGAGGTCGGGGTAACTGCTTCTCACTCCTTCATTCATTGGTACTGAGACTTGATCAACCCATGCCGATTTTCGGAAGGTCCCTTTCCACTTTTTCATTTATTTGGAATTGGGACCTTATCCACCTAGTATAAATTTGTGGAGAAGTTGTTTTTTTTGTGATGTTTCTCTTTGGACTTTTTAGTGGAGTGCTAATTTGTATAGTTGGCCTTAGGTTGTGTCTGTATCATTTCCTTTGGATCATTGATTCAAGGTGGTTGACCAACCACTCCACTGGCCGGGAAGGACCCCTGGTATTTCTCTTGAAAGCATGGAGCTTCCTCCTAGAAGGAATAGGTTTTTATACCATTGGTTCACCAGAGTCAATGCATGAGACTTTTTTACACATGAAACATCCCACAAACCTATGCATAATAATGTTATGGCTAAAGTTATCGAGGATACCAACCAAGGAAACCCTGCCCAATGGGATTATTGTGATTTTTCTTTCTTTGGAAATGTTGGTGCCCCCTTGATCGCCAATTTGAACATTCCTGGGTTGAATGTTGGAGTAACAGTTTGGTTGTGGACCACTCTGAATGTCCCAAATGCTCTTGATGATTCTCAGATAATCACCTTATGTCATGGGCATCAAATGGATGTTGACCCTTTATCTTCTGCATCCATGAAGTCTACTTCTCATCCTTCTCCCTCTTTTGGTGAAAGTCTAGCTACTAGTAAATAGAAGTCTAAAAGGAATAGGAAGAGGAAGAATAAAAAGAATAAGTCACCAACCTCTACTAGTCATGTTGGAGACGTGTCGTTGACCTCTGTGAGTCATGCTGGGAGGAAAATTCCAGTCTCTACAAGTCGTACTGGAATCAAGTCTCTAGGCACCACAAGTCATGATGGTGGCAAGAAACCAACCACTGCAAGTCATGATGGGGGTAAAAATCTAGTCACTACAAGTCATACTGGCATGAAGTCAACAAACTTTGCAATTCATGTTGAAGACCAACTAGAACCTTGTATGAGTCATGCTGGGAGAAAGTCACCAACCTCTATGAATGATGTTAAAGACAAGTCACCAACCTCTGCAAGTCATGTTGG
The DNA here is from genome assembly GCA_032191745.1 of Picea mariana. Taxonomy (NCBI): domain Eukaryota; kingdom Viridiplantae; phylum Streptophyta; class Pinopsida; order Pinales; family Pinaceae; genus Picea; species Picea mariana. Next base: position 113,343 of record JASDQU010310196.1, read on the forward strand.
AGATGTCTCACCATCCTCTGCAAGTCATGCCGAGGGAAGAATTCTAGTTATTGCAAGTCATACTGGAATTAGGTCACTAACCTATATGAGTTAGGTTGAAGACCAGTCTCCAACCTCTGCAAGTCATGTTGGATATGTGTTACCAGCCTTTATGATTCATGTTGGGGAGGAAATTCCAGTCACTACAAGTCATACATGCATTAGTTAACCAACCTCTATGAGTCATGTTGGAGATCTGCAACCAACCACTGCTAGTCATGTTGGAGTTATGTCTACAAATTTTGCTAGTCATGTTGAAGATAAGTCCCCAGCCTCTTCCAGTCATGCTGGGGAAAAGAAACTGACCTCTGCGAGTCATTTTAGGAGTGCAAGACCAGTCCCTAAAAGTCATACTGGCATCGAGTCTACAACCTCTTCCAACTGTTGGGCACTTTAATTGTCTAAATGAATAGAAATTAAGGTGTTCAATATAATTGTCAACCCAGGGAAGTCCGTTGTTTCAAGATAATTGTGTACAGTCTATGCTAGATTATGGAAGAAAAACTAATATAATTGTAGTAGGGAAAAATAAACAAAAATTATTACTAATACAATTATGCTGATATAGCTGGAGTTCTACAGAATTGAAATCATAGTTGAAATCTAAATTGATGAGTGTATAAGAATCCTGGATTACCTACTCTAATCTAACTTTCTATTTTACTTTTGCAGAAAGAAGTTCTCTACTAATTGCAGAAAGAAATCTACTTATTGCAAGAAATTAATTCATACTTATTTTCTTTTACTTGAAAACAAGATTTTAATCTAATGCAGAAAAAGGGAAAGCAGTTCTCCAACAATGTTCAATAGTGTTCAACAATCGACTTTTAATTCTCATGAGATAGATTTATGCGCATCTAACAGGAAGGAAGTAGACTGTAACAACAAATTTATTCTAGAATTGTTTAACAGATAAATAATTCACATTAAAACAAATATTCTGGAATTCAAAACAGAGGGGAGTCTGTGAGGAAGGTGGGCCCTTTCCTTCTCACTGAATCCTCTCAAAGAAATAGGCTACAGTCTGCTAAAGAAATTAAATCCACTCTTCTATTGATTTGCCAAAATGCTCGTGTACAATAAGCTTTTCTTTACTTCACTTTATCATAGTAACAAATTCGTCCCTCTGATTACAAAAGCTCTGCTATTTAAAGTCAGAGTCATTCAGTTAAAGCAAAATCAGAACAGCCTTGAGAATCCCTGATTCTCAAGTTGTTCGTATGATATCATTAATACAAGATCTAGAACTAATATTGTAAGTTAAAACATGTAATAGTAGGTGTAACAACTTTCAGGATCAGTGGAATTTGTTGCAATAGTTGTGTAACAGCAGAATCGGTGGCACTTGTTGCAGCAATTGTGTAACAGTAGAATCAGTGGCACCTGTTGCAGCCGTCATGTAACAACTTCCAGGATTGGCGCATAGCTGTAACAACTTCCAAGATTGGCACATAGCTGTAACAACTTCCAATATTGGTGCATAGCTGTAACAACTTCCAAGATTAGCGCATAGCTGTAACAATTGGTGTAACAACAACGACCATTCTTTAAAACTTGGTTGTTCTATACATTTCGATCATTAGTTGAATCATTTTATGGGTAAAACATGTGAACGTTACCAATCAAACATGCTAAGTAAATGAAAATATAAAATCAAGATAAATGATTCATACCTTGGGAAAAAAGGTCTTAGCACGCATTATAGTAGGCATTAGCTTAGAGATGATAAGGTTGAATAGGCAAAAGATGTGATGAAAAAGGGACATTTCTGGGTCCTAACATGCCCCCCAACTGAAGACATTTCATGTCCTCATGAAAAACACATTCAAACCTTACTTTGTAACTGAATTAGGGAACTGGCTCCCCCAGTGAAAAATTGCTAAGTGCCTATATGGAAAAATGCTGTGTTAAAAAGAAAATATATTGTGTCAACAATCTGTTTGAGTTTCTTTGTCTTGAAGAATAGAATCATTTTGAGTTGCTTGACTAACAACTTGTGAGGGAAACATAGGTTCTTGTTTGAAAGCTATTGGTAAACCAACAACTACCTTATGACATTGAGATCTCCTCAGTTTTGCTGGTCTATGTGTAGCTGTAATTACATGTTCAGTCTTGACTGAGAGAGTTGCTGGTCCTTCAAGAACTGACACTTTTACTATCTTATAACCTGCCTCAATGATGCAGGAACATCTCAAGCGAGCCAACACAGAGACAACGGGCAGCTGGAAAAGCGCCCAGCACAAATTTTGAATATCTTGAACCATTAATGAAACATCAAGTGGAGGTGCACTTGTATAATGTAGATGGACCTTGAGCAAATTGCTCTCGTCCTTAGTGGATAGAAGGCATTTATGGTAGTTAATGCAATTAGGTAGAATTGAATGTGTAGATTAGACAGTTTTAGAGCGCAAGAGGGAAACGGGATATAGACACCCTCATTGTGTATTGTAACATTAGAGTGTGTGAAGAGCATAGAGGAGAGGCAAAGAGCTGTGTAGCAGACTCCATGTACAAAAGTTCTGAATTAATACAAAGGAAGCTGTGATTCAGACTCATGGTGTTCATATATTCTCTGTGTATGCATTTTTGAATGTTATGTTCATGAATGTTTTACTCTTTCTGTCATGCAATTGATTTTATGCTATGTATAAATGATTTCTTGTTGAATGTTTGAAATCTGAGAGGAAAGAGAAAAGAAATGAGTTTCAATTGTTTCTCTGTCTGATCAAGAGTTCCTGCAAGGAGTGCAGTTGAATTGTCCGCAAGGAGTGCGTCGACAAGGTGTTCAGGGGTTTGTCTCTGAAAGCTCAGGATAGATAGCTTTTGTTCTCATTTCCATAGAAGTGTAGTCAGGCATAGGAGCCATGCAAGGAGTGCGCAGGCTGAGTGAAGTCTCAGGGTTGAGAAACTGAGCAAAGAATTTAGAGATTGCTGCTGCAGGAGTGCGCAGGGTCTAAGGGATTCAAGCACTTGCAAGTGTTTGAAAATCTACCGCAAGGAGTGCATGCAAGTGTTTTTCTGAAAGGTTCAGAATTGGAGAAAGTTCAGAATAATTAGAAGCCTTCAAATTCGTTAAAGGAAGGCAAAGAGGCCAAACACATTGAAAGTTTGTAAGAAGTCATAGAGACGAGGGACCGCAGGAGGACAGATTCTCAGAGGAAGAATGGACGGTCGGAATTCTCAGTGGAGAATCCGCGAAGTCCCGTGAGTCGTCAGATCTCACAGAGGAGTAGGGAAGTTACGACAAAAGCATCAAAAGGTTCTAAGCTCAGGAGGAGTAGGACCATAGATCCAAGGCACAAGGGCCATTGGATTGCACGTGGATACTTGTATCGAGTTTTCGTGGGTGGAAGTCCCGTAAACCTTGCAACAGGAATCGCGATATCTCGAACCGCGATATCCCGAAGGCCAAGAGAATGGTGTGGGACCATAGGAGCCAGCAAGGCGGACATGTGGCATGCTATTTCAGATTTTTGGNCGCGATATCTCGAACCGCGATATCCCGAAGGCCAAGAGAATGGTGTGGGACCATAGGAGCCAGCAAGGCGGACATGTGGCATGCTATTTCAGAGTTTTGGAGAGTGAAGTTACGAAAACATTGCATTAGGATTCATGTTATCACGAAGTCCGAAGTCCCGATGGAGTAAACGGGTGTTGAAAAGTCAACTTTGTGAGCGCGTCGAAATTTCAGAACATTGGGTTTCGGGAATCACGAGAACAAGTAGTTGGACACCGCGACCACTGAAATCGCGATAGGGAAAAGTCCAAAGAGAGAGAGGAAGGGTCAGTGTTGACTGTTTTCAGGTTTCGGAGATTGGAACCAAGGCACTTGACCTATGGATTCACGAAAGTGTGACATCCGATCTCCTAAGGGGATCCCATGAGAATTTGCTGTGGGTGCAGATTTTTCGAAAGGAAAATAGAAGAGCTGGTTTAGAGTTCTTTGGGCCAGTGAAGGAAAAAGAACGATCCTGTTGACATGGACCTTCCGACCTGTGGGTTGAGGGTTGTGGGCGTCGATAATATCATTTGGTATCAGAGCACAGAAAGGTTCTTTGCTTTCTGTAGTAGAGAAAAGAGAAAATTTCACCATGTCACCAAGGAGAAGGGACAGACAAACACCTGATCCACCAGAGGAGAGGGAAATTCCGAGAAGAAGTGGTAGGCAGATGACTAATCCAACCATGGAGAGAGAGATGTGTGATCTATGAGCCAGACTCGAAGACATGGAGACAACACAAAGACGCACAGTCAGTGCTGGGGATCTTAGTGATTCTGAAAGTGAAATTGAGGCTGAACATGAGAAGAAGTTGCAGCTGAAGATGCAACAAATGAACGTTTGATCAGAGCTATTGCAAGAATGGGTGCAAGAGCGAAAATAGACATTCCAGTTTATGAGGGAAATCTGGATGCAGAGGAGCTTCTAGACTGGATTAGAGCTCTGGACACATACTTTGACTATGAAGATGTCGAAGAGGACAAGAAAGTCAAGCATGCTATCACAAGATTGAAGGGACATACAACATTGTGGTGGGATGAACTACAAGCTAACAGACACTGCAAGGGTAAGAAGAAGATTAAAAGCTGGGACAGAATGATCGTAAAGATGAAGGTAAAATTCATCCCCAGAGATTTCCAGATCACTCTATTCAGGAGGATGCAGAACCTGAGGCAGAAGCTGATGACAGTGAAAGAATACACTGAAGAATTCTACAAGCTGAACATCAGGGCAGGTCATCGGGAGAGAGATGATGAAAAGGTTTCCAGTTATATGAATGGCCTGAGATACGACATTCAGGATGAGATGAGCATGGTAACCATCTGAACGGTGGAAGATGCTTATCAGATGGCTTTGAAAGCAGAAGAGAAGCTGAGCCGAAAGAAGGGTCAAAGAGGCCGAGGCAGAAGTCATCCCAGAGGCAAATTAGTTGCCCAGGATAAATATCAGAAGCCCAAGGAGGACTGGAAGAAACCTCAGACTCGAACTAAGAGAGGTGGAACCTCACAGCGAGGGAAATATGCTAAACAACGAGGGCAGCATACTAAGCAGAGAGGAGAGTATGCTGGTAATAATATTTTTCCTTGTACTATAGGTAGAGGAAGAGGAAGAGGTGGAGTAATAACATGCTTCACATGTGGAAAGAATGGGCACAAGTCTTATGAGTGTCCAGATAAAAATAAAGAGGGTGGTGAGGCTCACATCGCCGAAGCACATAGGCGAGATGTTGAGGCAGAAGACACTGAAGGCGGAAGATCACTGATGATGCAAAAAGTTCTTTTGACACCAGAGAAGGAGGTGGAGAGTTCAGTCCAAAGAGCCAAAATTTTCCGGACTACTTGCAAGACCAAGGATAGGGTATGCAAGGCCATTGTGGACAGTGGTAGCACATATAATCTCATTTCTATGGAGATGGTAGAAAAACTGGAGCTAGAGATGATTGATCATCCAAGCCCATATAGAATTTCGTGGCTACAAAAAAGACATCAGGTAACGGTCACTAAACAATGTTTAGTTGAATTCAAGATAGGAGGATATAATTATAAGATATTATGTGATGTCATTCCTATGGATGTTTGTCATCTATTGCTAGGTATACCATGGCAGTATGACAGGAATGTGATTCATGATGGGAGAATGAACACATACACCCTAGAGAAGAATGGGAGGACACACATGTTGCTTCCAATCAAGGATAAGGAGGTGAAACCAGAAGTAAGAAACACTGTACTTCTCATGAGTGGGAAGGAATTTCTTACAGAGGTTAAGAAGAAAGAAGAAACACAATTCATTGTGGTTAGAAAACCGAAGATTGTTTTGACCAACACAAGGGTGGATGATTTACCAGAAGAGGTTCAGTAACTGTTGGAAGAGTTCACTGACATAGTAGTGGACGAACTACCCCGTTCGTTGCCACCGATCAGAAGTGTGAGTCATCACATTGATCTCATACTAGGAGCCAGTTTTCCAAACAAAGCCGCGTACAGACTAATGCCGCAAGAGAATGAAGAGGTCAAAAGACAAGTCCAGGAGTTGTTGGACAAAGGATTGGTCAGAGAAATATTGAGTCCATGTGTTGTTCCAACAGTACTCAGTCCGAAGAAAGACGAAGGCTGGAGGATGTGTACTGACTCGAGGGCGATTGAAAAGATAACCATCAGGTACAGATTTCCATTTCCAAGGATGGATGATCTGATGGATTGCTTGAGTGGAGCAAAGTATTTTTCAAAGATTGATTTGAAAAGCGGTTATCATCAAATATGCATGAGAGAAGGTGATGAATGGAAGACAACATTCAAAACCAACGAAGGATTGTATGAATGGCTTGTTATGCCATTTGGCTTAAAAAATGCGTCGAGTACCTTCATGAGGTTGATGAACGAAGTCCTGAGGGAGTTCATCGGAAAATTTGTCATTGTGTATTTGGATGACATACTGATCTTTAATAAAATAGTGGCAGAGCATATGAAGCATTTGGCTACAGTGATGTAGAGGTTACAATAGGAGAAGTTGTTGATAAACATGAAGAAATCCTCATTCATGAAGACAGAGCTCATTTACTTGAGATTTGTTATTTCTGCAAATTAGTTGAGGATGGACCCATATAAGGTGGAGGTAATCAAGAATTGGCCATCACCGAAGAATACTTTTGAGGTGAGAAGTTTTCACGGATTGGCTAGTTTCTACTAAAAATTCATTAGAAATTTCAGTGGAATTAGTGTAGCGATGATGGATACAGTGAAGAAAAGACACAAGTCTTTTCACTAGACTGAAGAAGCTGAGAATAGTTTTAATCTGTTGAAGAGGAAGATTACGGAACAACTAATTTTGGTGTTGCCGGATTTCCAGAAGACATTTCAAGTGAAATGCGATGCAAGTGGATTTGCAATAGGGGCAGTCTTGAGTCAAGAAGATAGGCCAATAGCATACTTCAGCGAGAAGCTGAATGAAGTGAAAGTGAAATACTCCACTTATGACAAGGAGTTTTATGCTATTATTCAGGCATTGAAGAAATGGAGGCATTACTTGATCCCAAAAGAATTTGTCTTATACAGTGACAATCATGCATTGCAGTTTGTGACTCAATAGGAAAAGTTGAATCAGAGACATGTTAAATGGGTTGAGTATATGCAGAATTTCACTTTTGTGATTAAACATATTTTTGGTACTGCTAACAAAGTTGCTAATGCTTTGAGCCGGAATTCTTTGCTATTGCAGGAGTTCAAAGTCAAAACGTTGGGTTTTGATGATCTCAGGGACATGTACACAGATGATCATGATTTTAAGGAGGCGTATGAAGCAGTTGAGAATCCAATTCTCAGGGATAGAAGCCAATGGACAGAATACCTGATCTAGGAAGGATTACTGTTTAAAGGTAATCAACTGTGTATTCCGAAATGCTCCATGAGGGAGAATCTGCTGAAGGAGAAACACAGTGGAGGATTGGCAGGGCACTTTGGTCACGACAAGACGTTCGCAAAATTGAATGAGTCATATTTTTGGCCGGGAATGCAAGAAGACGTCAAGAGATTCGTGGACAGATGCAAAATTTGCCATCATTTGAAGGGAAGAAGATAGAATGCAGGGTTTTATCAACCATTGCCCATACTTGAGAGGCCGTGGGATGCAATTAGCATGGATTTCATAATGGGGTTGCCTAGAACACAAAGAGGTTCTGATTCAATCTTTGTGGTGGTGGATAGATTTTCCAAGATGGCACACTTCATTCCGTGTCAGAATACCAGTGACACAACTCACATTGCGAATATGTTTTTCAAAGAAGTCATTCGACTTCATGGCTTACCAAGGAGTATAGTTTCGGACCAAGACACCAAGTTTATAGGACACTTTTGGAGGACCTTATGGAAGAAGCTAGGAACTAACTTGTCGTATAGTTCAGCTTATCATCCTCAGATGGATGGACAGACAAAAGTAGTGAACATAAGTCTGGGAGACTTGCTGAGAAGCTTGGTGACAGAACACCATAGCCAGTGGGACAACATATTATCACAGACATAGTTTTCTTATAACGACTCAGTTAACAGAAGCATAGGGAAAAGTCCATTTCAGATTGTCTATGGTTTGTAGCCGAGAGGAATTTCTGAACTGAGAGATTCAGAACAAAATGCGACTAGGAGTGCTAGTGCAGAAGATTTCGCCGAGGCGATGAAGGAACTTCACAGCCAGGTGAAGGAGCGATTGCAGAATTCAAGCCAGGAATATAAATGCAGAGAAGATCAACATAGGAGACAACTTCAATTTGAGGTTGGTGACTTGATTCTAGCACATTTAAGAAAGTAAAGGTTCCCAAGAGGAACATATAATAAGCTGAAGATGAAGAAAATCGGACCATGTAGGGTATTGAAGAAATTTGGGGCGAATGCTTACGAGATTGAATTACCCGATGGGATCAGAATTTCTCTGATATTCAATATCTCAGATTTGTACCCATATAAAGCTGAGGAAGCAGAGACAAGAAATGAGCAGCCAGTGATCCAGTGGACAAAGAAGATGCCAGTTGCAGATAAGCCACAGATGGAGCATGTTAGCACTCTGTAATTTTGCCCAAGGCTGAAAGGCAACCACAGAGGCAACATCAGAACCGCTTCGAGTCTTGGATCTAGCCCTCCAAGACTCAGAGAGGGATCTCTCTGTATGATGTAGCTTTGTTTGCAGAAATGTTAGGCTAGTTATGAAGAACAAGGGGTTTTGTTGTAAAAAAGGGTTTATAAACTGGTTGAGACAGTTCACACATCCATTGGGCTATGGAGTCTGAAATTAAACAAATCTGAGAAACAACCCGAAATGACAAAGAAAACCTTCACAAGGCAAGATAACACACTCACTGGATCTTCAATAGTTTAAAT
>JASDQU010310197.1:1600-13171 GCA_032191745.1 Picea mariana
ATATATACCAAGGAGACATTTTCATTTTGAATCATCTTGTACTTGAACATTTAAGTGGGGTAAAAGGAGGTTGCCCCCTCAAAGAGGCTTATTATCTGAAATTATCTTTTTTTCAAGGCGTTGAGTACTTTTCCTGAGGTTTTTCTATGCTATATTGATGTTTGGTTCTTAACATCATCTCACATGCATAAGATCCCTGCAGAATGGGGGACGTACAATACAGTACATAGAATCTTATATATACATAGGACAAATCTAGATAAATTTAGTTATTGTAGTACACGAACTAATAACTATCTGTGGATTTTCAGGTTCTAAAAGGTTAAGAAAATAAGCGGAGATAAGGGTGGAAGTTAGTCTCCATGTGTGATGCCTAATGAACGATGATCATACCTAAAGGAAAACAAGTCACATGGGTTACAAACATTATAGGTAGATCCACCAAAGGCCTATGGGAGATTTCAAGTCAAAGAGAAGACATGGATCAACAACACTCGAAGATCATACATATCCTAGGTAATTAATGACATAAGTGTCTCTTCAAGAAAGAAGATTCTAGTGAGACAATGATAACAAAACTCTAATCTCACCATCACACTTCAAGGAAAATAAAGAGAAAATTTGATAAAAGGAATCATAAGGAAGGGAAACCTCATTTTTTAGCAAAGAGAGGATTAAAGTGCAAGATTTCATGTTCGCAACAATAGGAGTGGTTTACTCAATCTCACATCTATTTCCACCAAGAGGGACCATCAGGATTCGACAATGAAAAACCAACAAGGAACTTCACTTGTTTTCACAAGTAGCAGAGAGAATGTTCTTAAATAATGAAGGACATATATGGATAAATGTCAGTAATACACAATTCATCCTAAGGTCCATCCATATCAAAATGAATAGACAATTCTTGACCACACAGTAAGGGAAAGACAGGAAAAAAGAGGTTGTCAACTATTTGTGTTCACAAAGGGGTAAGGTTGGAGTGAAGGCTTGCATTTCTTTCTCAGCCAACTGGTTCCTTGAACCATCACGATAGGTCCACATCATCATATGGACTAAATTTTCAAGGGGAGATCCCTTCACCACAAAATATTTATATTTTCTCACCTTCCCGAGGAGGTCATAGTAGGAAGGAATATTATGTAATGATTTCTCTATGTTTCAAAAAATACAAAATGTAATGGGAATATGAAGAGTAGGGAAGTCATAGCATTAGTAACTAAAACATTATGTAATTAGGAAGGTCAATAGTCGGCCTTCAGGTATAAAAGAAGTTTAATGTAACCTGAGAAAGGTGGGGGGGTGGAGAGCCAAAATTGGGTGTTGTATAATTCTTTATTAGAATCAGATATGGATAGGAAATATCTCTTGTTGTTGTATTCCTAAAAATGAACTATTTCTTTGAGGGAGGATAATATCAAGAAATTTCATGATTCATTTATTAAATGGTGCATTGTTGGTGATTGATTTCTGCAAGTGTTTTCATCTTGACATTCTTGCCAATTTTCATTTGTAGGGAATAATTATAAATGGATTGTGAATACAGTTATAGGAACATGATTATGGTCATCTATATGCAAACAAGTATGCAATATGATTTGATTCTGTGAAATTAGAACTATTTCTATTTTTCACATTAAATTATACACCTGTAATTGACTCTGCTACTATTAGAATAGGATTGCGACTGCTCATTAATATAGAATTTCATTACCATATTAGGATAGTTTTGAATTTATGATTTAGCCTAGCTCAAATGGAAAAGCCTCTCTTCGGGGAGAAATTCATTTAGTTAGCAGTAGTTGGGCCCATACACTGGTGGAGGTTGTTATTCAAATGAGAGTGGGTCTAATTGGGACTTGCCATTGTGAAATTCTCCCTCATCTTGACATTAGGATTTTCTCCCACATCAACACTTAGTTAGTTGGCCAATTGCCAAATTAGTTATATATTCAACCAATTTTGATGCACTACTTAGTCCTTAGTTGACTTCCTTCAGTTGGGTTACACACATTCCAATACATTGTTGTAGAATTATTTTTTGTAATGAAAATTTGGAGTTGATTTTCTGTCCACATTAAAGTGCTAATTGTGTATTTTGTCGTACAAATTCATTTCTATTTATTTGATTTAGATTCATGTATTTTATTTCCATAACAAATTTATTGTTTATGTGAAATAAGTACATATGTAATGATCTATTTTTTCAACTGTTAGAAATAATAGGTGTGCTCGTTTAACCATAGACAATATAGCAATATTGTCACCCAACCATAAGTTGAAGCCACCCCACAACACCTTAACCTTGACAGAGAGAATAATTCTAGAATTAAACCCTAAGTCCAAAATCCAATCAAGGTAGCGTACCTCTCTCCAAAGCTAGCGTACCAAGACAAAATTCCAAACTATAACCAAGAGAAAGTCCAAGCATAAAACCAAAAATACTAGTTGCAGTAGCTGCAACTGCAACTACTCTCCAAACTTGCGCACTTACTGAATTTATGCAGTTGTGAGATGTGTGTGCATGAATGAGCTCTGGCATCCTATATTTATACTTCTCTTTCTTAGTTGCCTGGGCCGACTTCTCTTTCTGGAGGCTAAAGACTCAATATTAATTATTTTCTTTAGTCGACTTGTCTTCTAGGGTTATGTCCAAAGCTTTAGTGTTTCTTGTTGCTTTTCAAAATATTCTATTCTTTTCAGGGTTACACGTGGAGGTTAATACCTCACGCAACTACCATAATATCAACAATCCCCCCTAGCTAGGGAGGTACTGAAAAAAATTGTCTTGAGCACAAACATACCATTCAATTGGTAGCATCATCATAGCCACACATGCTATATCATGATCAAATCATGAGCACCATCATCAATATCAATATTATCTGATAGCATCGAATGCATCATCTATCAAAACCATACTCCATCTAACTAATTAGGCATGATGATCAATAAGTCACTCACTCCACAGAGTGATTCAAGAACCATTATTCTAATCCAAACATATTTCCTAGAATAATACTTGTTCTAACAGATGCTAGAAGCCACGCCATGGGTTACAAGGACTATTCTTCTAATCTGGACATGCGTCGTAGAATAATCACTGTCCTGGACAATTTCCCCCTTGGATAATGTCTATCCACCAACACACTAACTATCCATATAGTTGGTAATCATTTCCAACACTAGTGATGGTCTCCATGGAAATCAGAACAATGCCATCCAATAGAATACAACTGTGTCTATTCATAGTAGTAAACAACTACTATCCAGTGGTACAAAACCACACCAACTAGCACACAACTACTTAAATAGTGACACATAGTCACAACCAGTGGAATACATCCACCACAGTGGTATACAACTACTTTCCAGAGACATACAGTCTCCATAGTAATCATATCATCCGATATCAACCTGCATAACGGTATCATGATACAAACTGAGTCATCTGAGACATTCTTCCACTCACATTTGTGATATCTAGAAGAGCATCTACCCTTAGAAGGTAAAACATCAACCATGGGCTATTTGGACTATTATTCTCAAGCATAGAAGAATAATTGTCCCTGATTTATGAGCCTGGACCATTCACCTAACCGGGCCATTCCTCCAACACTAATCATAGTGCAACATGGAGAGAATGAGTCTACCCTAGGGAATGCATGTCCCTGATTGTTGAACCTAGAACATTCACCTAACTGGGTCATTCCTTCGACACTAATCAAAATGCAACTTGGAAAGAATGAGTCTACCCTAGGGAATGCCTGTCTGGACCATTTCCTATGGAAATGACTGTCCTGCACCAACCTCCAAAACAGACCATTCTTCGAAACTGCTCACAATTGTGAACTTTGAAAGATTGACTTTCTGGCAAGGAAAACCATTCTACTTGACCACTACTAAGAGTGACCGCCAAGAATAATGATTGTTCTAGACCATTCCCCCACACTGTCCACAACGAGAATCGTTGTCTATGGTACATCAACAATCTATTGGACCATTTTCATTACGAAAATGACTGTCCTATATAGACCATTTTCTGAACTGGAAAATGCATGTCCGTCAGAAATCTCAAACTTCTTTCCGAACAGGAAAATGCATGTCCGTCAGAAATCTCAAACTACTTTTCAAATTGGAAAGGAATTGCTCATACTGGACCATTTTTCAAACTGAAAAATGACTGTCCATAAATCAATAACATATTAGTGCTCCCTCCCAATGTGGGAGTAATATCTTCCTTTTTTAATAAAGAATTCGTCTCCATGAGACCCAACTTGTTTCTCTTGGACATAGGCTTTACCAAAATATCTGCTATCTGCTCATTTGTGGAGATATATTGGAGAACCACTTCTTTCTTATGGACTTAATTATGAAGAATATAATGCTTTATATCAATGTACTTCAATCTATCATGGAACATTGGTTTTCTCTGAAGGCTTCATATATATTTGATCATTACAATATATCATGGTCGAATTCAACACTTTTTTTTCCTGCTAGCTCATGACATCATGGCAAGGCTTCAAACTGAAACATATCCAAGTAGCACTTCTTCTGTCATCATGAGAGTTTTCCATGGATTAGCAATCCATCATCCCATACTTCTGAGTAACTATTTTGATACACTATCTCTGACAAGAAAGTTTTCACCACGCTTCTGCTCTATATGAGATACTCTGCATCAAGTTGTTTGAATCCATACAAGGTCTTCTTATATCTGCATACATGGGCCTCTTTCTAGTATAATCTTCTTTCTCACTTTCTTTATTTGGAAGAACACTCTTTTACATGTGAATTTCAATCCATGGATACTGTAAGATGTATATTTGATTTACTGGAACAAGTTGTCGTCATAGTCTTCTGGGAGAACCTCTAGTTCTGAATATCGCAATGTTTCTATTCATAAGTCAACTTTCGTTTCTCCAAGCTAGTAGTCTTATGATTCTCGGTATAATAACTAGTTGTTCATGATTTTCTTTCTTTCTTGGAATCTTCATGTTCTTCCTCATGTCTCTCTTTATCTCTTGGGTCCATGGGGTCTTCTATATTCCCTGAAGATTCCAACTTCTTCCTTTCATCATAGGATCATGGATGTATATGGACAACCAAGGATACTTTAAGGATTCTTTTCGAAGAAGACTTCTTCTAGAGTCAAACTGAACACGTGATGCATATCATGGTTGTTACATTCAATGGGAACATGGACATATACTTAATAATCCTCAATGGATCATATCATTTAGGATTAGCTCCTTCCTAATCCTTGCTTCATGCATGAATGCATGCTATTCTTTTGGAATTATGTAATCATCTCCCTTCGTCTAAGAGACTCCACACTTCTATTTGCATTCTTATTTCCTTTTGCAAAGTGTCACGAGTCTTTTTCTAATTTCCTCTTGATTGCTAAATTCTTTCTGTTTTGACTCCTTCTGGGTTTCTTAAGGTTTGATTTTGATTTTAGCTTATTTGGAAGTTGTTACTTGTATAATAGTTTCCATAGGAATTGTTACCAAGGATTGTCAACATACTTCATCTTTTCATGTGTATTTCTTGACTTGTAGTCATCGTGATAGCAATACTTATCTTGTTATTCTTCCATAAGTATTGTTTCACTTGAACATCTTATCTTCTAAGAAATAGATATGTATGATATGTACAGAAACTATGTAAACATGGTATGTACAAGAGCTTTGAGGAATATTGTTACCTTAAATTAGAAGAAGAAGTATGTTTTATCTTGCTTGGCCTTCTTTGAGGGTTCCCTTTCTTTGGCAATTGATGCTTCAACTATTTCATTCCTTTTCTGTAACTTAGGACAGTGGTTCCTGTAGTGACCATATTTTTAACAGTTGAAGCATTGTATCTTTGAAATATCATTTTATTGATTTTGTTTCTTCCTTAAGCCAAACTTCTTCTTATTCATGAAATTTTTGAACTTTGTTGGGAAGGCTTTATCTTCATATTTATTTTTGTGATTTCTCTTTTGCGTTAATCCTTGATTCTTCTTGTGCACAATAAGTCCAAAGTTATTCAAATGTGGGATACTCCTTTCTTGTGTTCATGCTTGCAAAAAATGAATCCCATGTCTTGGGAAGGCCATTGAGTATTATATTTACGAGTTCCTTCTCTGAAATGATTTTCTTCAATATCTTGTAGTTGATCTCTTAACTAAGAGATTCTCACAAGGTATGATGTTATGTTGTCATGATCATTCATTTTCATGTCACAAAGCTCATTCTTCAGAGTAATTACTTATCCAATGTATCTGACTGAGAAGAGTTTAGTTAGGGCATCATACATCTTCTTATATGAGTCAAGATGAGAGATGTAGAGTATAAAGTGGTCTTTTACAAAGTCCACTATGATACCCATAGCGTTGATGTCATTGTCCTTGAAATTTTCCATAACTGTAATGTTATGAGGTTCCTTCTCTTTTCCTGCTTCAACTTGTGGTTTCATGATCTTTCCTTTCACAATATCCTACGCTTTATTATTAGCAAGGATGAGGTCAATCCTTGTCTTCCATGCTCTGAAGTTAGAATCCCCTTCTAACTTGTTTTTTGATTTCATAGAGTAAATCATGACTGCTTTGACTTGGTCAAACTTTGAATTTGACCAAGAACTCAAACTTGATGTCTTAGCTTGTTGAGAGTGCCAGTAGGTGTGCTAAGTTAGGGTGCACTAGGCTATCCATAAATTAGGTCAATCTCTTTACTTAAGGTGCCTTAACAAGAGGGTTAGGGTTTCGTTGCTGCAACAAAAACTTTGACTGGAACTGCAACTTTAACTGAGAAAAATCCTCCCAATCTATATTCCAACGGTTAAACTGTCTGAAGATAGTGTTGGCCCATAACCTATTAGAAATAATAGGTGTGCTAGTTTAAACATAGACAATATAACAATATTGTCACCCAACCATAGGCCGAAGCCATCCCCGGGCACCTTAACCTTGACAGAGAGAATAATTTTGAAAGCAAACCCTAGGTACAAAATCTAATCAAAGTAGCATACCACTCTCCAGAGCTAGAGTACCAAGCAAAAAGTACAAACCATAACCAAGAGAAAGTCCAAGCCTAAAACCGAAAATACTAGTTGTAGTAGTTGCAACTGCAGCTACTCTCCAAACATGCACACTTACTGAATTTCTACAGTTGTGAGCTGTGTGTGCACAAATGAGCTCTGACATACTGTATTTATACTTCTCTTTATTACCTGTCTGGGCTGACTTCTCTTTTTGGAGGCTAAAGACTCAATATTGATTATTTTCTTTAGCTGACTTGTCTTTTAGGGTTATGTCCAAAGCTTTAGGGTTTCTTCTTGATTTCTGAAATATTTTATTCTTTCTAGGGTTACACGTGGAGGTTAATACCTCCTACATCTACCACAATATCAACATTGACTTTGGTTTCTAATTACTTGTGGAGTTATTATGAATTGTTTTAGATAATATGTTTTCGATGGCATTGATTTTATTCAGACATGAGATGAGATGTTTATGATTGGTTTTGGTTCAATTTATATCATTAACACTTGTTAATTTTTATACATGGGTATGTATTATATGATGGTATCTATGTTTATTATGCCTGATACATAAACATGGACATCCATGTAAATCTATTGTTGCTTTATATAGAATCTATGTTATGTGAGAATGGCCTAGGATGATTTGATGTCACGATGTTTTAAGTTCAAGAGTAATAATATATAGCTTTACATATGATACACATGGACATAATATTTATTATAAAAAATACCCATTGTACCGCATGTATGATCTGAATGTTGGACTAAATTTGACTATGGATAAATATACATTGAAAGACAACGATTTGATACATGTGATGAATAGTTTTCACTCTAGATTATGGCATGTGATTAATACTAGTTATATATTGGTCATGAGACAAAAAATATTGTATACATGTGATGAATTGATGTCTTGTTGACATTAAATATGTGGATATTTGACAAGAAAACTACTCCATGGGCCTCAAGTGATGGTTCAATAACAGATCTTGTGGGAGTCGATACTCACGAAGGATATCAGTACTAACATGATATGGGTTGGGGACATGATGAGTCATTAATTCTTGAATGATATGAGTCATTAATTTCATTCCATGTCAATTGATATATGACTACTCTCAGCACATGGAATCATGTAATGGAAAGAGGGGACCATTCACACTTGGGTGCAAATTCTGAAATTGATACATTAGATTTCACTTTTAATTCATGTAGTTTACTCTTTTCTTTACTGTTGACATCAATAGACATTGGTATATTGGCATTTCCCTAATTACAATGGCACATTGATTCCTATGTGATATTTTATAGATTTTACATGGCCAAATTTGATTAGATCAACTTTGACTATAACAACCGGATGTCATTGTAATGTTATGTTTGTAAAAAAAAATCCAAGATAGATTATGATAATTGTGACAAAATTTTGACATCTGCAATAGATAGTTTTTTATGTTTTAAGAATAAATTACATAAAAAAAACCATTTTTTCTCTACAGAGTTTGGATTTGATGACATTAGTATTGCTAAATCTATCTACTTTTACTAGCGTTTATTATCTACATAATCCAAATTCTTTTTAGGTAAATTTTGAATTCTATAATTTTGATATAATATTTTTGTACTAATGCATCAATTAAATTTATTGTAATATCAAATATCCATTTTAGTGATCTTGCTATAGTATTAGCAGAATATGATGACATTGAATATTGTTTCTCTTGCAATAATTTCAAGGGCATAAAATAGATAAGAGTTTTAAGGACTACAACTAGAAAACACTGTGTAGAGTTTGGGCACTTTGAAGGGGGTCCAAACTGATATTTTTTTTAACTAGAACATAAATATTATATTATAAAAAGGGGGTTGTAGGCTAGCTAGTAGCATGTACATGGATCTGAAAAGTGTTTCAAAAAGACACATAAGAAATCCTCAACTGCTGCATGGAGGATTTCACAACAAACTACATGACAAATATTCCAAGTGTTCTTTCTTGTTACATGCTTCACAAAAAATCCTAATAGCCTAATTATTTTGAAAAACATAAGAAAATATATATCTTAAAAAAATATATTGATTTTTGTTGGCTTCCTCTCAGTCTACACCTAAGAGTGGTGAATTCAATTGTTCTATGTTCATTAGATACTTTAACTGGTGTAATATTTCATCCTCTTTACCTCCAACTTGTACAAATATATATGATGCCCCATTATTGGATGTTACTGCTAAAGATCCCCTTTTAAGTTTCATGGCCTAATTGCACAATATGTTGCATTCATCCTCAAGTATGTCAATTCCCTTCTTTTGATGGTTCAAAAGACTCATAATGTTGGAAAGATGTGAAATACAATAATGTTAGATTTCTTGAATCTTCACTGTCATGTACATAAATGTGATTTTATTGGAATGAATGATCTATCCATGCCTTCACAAGACTCTCCTAAGTTCTTATATGTCCCTACTATCCATTTTTGTGATCGCTTCTAGCTCTATGAGATCAATTATATCTGAGACAAGACAAAAAAACTCTACACAACCGGAATGCCCTACAAAATCTATGAATCTCAAAGACAAATTGATACCCATAACTTATATCATAATCTCTAGCATATACCAAACTATGAAGGATGATATATCCAAATAGAAAGTGAAACATAGCAGAAAACTAAACATATGATTCATGAGCCAAGGAAGAAAATTACCCACAAAGAATTCCCAATTAAAATACAATTCCATGTCCCTACAAATGAAACTCCAATTGGGCAAATTGCTTTGGGAAAAAAACAATGTTTCAAAAAGAAATCTAAATATTAGACTAAAAACACCATAGAATCCAATTGAACGAGCCTAGAAATTACCTAGCGCGTAAGGAGAAACCAAAGGAGAGATGAGAGAGAATTTCATAAGTGAAGGAAAACCACACTAAACCATTATCCCTAAACTCCAGGATGGCCACCGAAATTATTTCCCAATGGAGAATGCTAACCATGAAAATTAAAATTGAGCTAAGAAAAATTCCAAAGATAGGGAGAACACATACCAAGGAATTGGTTGTTTCCATTGACTGGGTTTCCCATTATCCTACAACAACTAATGAACTTAATATTGTAATATTCATCACATGGGGTGAGTTTTAATGTGTGAATGGAGATGGTAAGTAATGATGTCCTTATATCTCCCTTTCTAATGTAGATGGAGTGATGTGTTGTATGAATATTCATGTGAAGGTTTTATGTTGTTGATAATTATTCCCATAATATATTCCATCTAGGGGATGGAACTAGTAAGGTATCCGCTATTTTTAAGAATGATCCCATGGCTTTGTTATGAGGCCTTATTGGCCCATTTTTCCACAACCATGTTTAGAATCCTTTTCACATGGAAGAAAGAGATGTTAGAGAAGAAGCATGTATCCCTTTTAATTTGAGATATCAATATTTAAAACTTACTATCTAATGGGGAGAAAATTTCAAGCGCCAACTTTATGACCACTAGGGAGTCCCCAATGACCTTAATTTCCTTAGTATTTTATTCTTTCTATCTGTATGCCTTACAAGAGAGAATACAACTCCACTTAGTTGGTTGTTTCTCTGAGACCCCATGCATATTTATCTATTTATTTTCATCCAGGATAATTAATGATCCCCGCTACACCTATTGCCCCTATATTCCTCTTTGAAGCTCCATCAAAATCAATAAACATGGTTGTTATGTTGAGATAAATTGATTGAACTTCTATGCAACCATACAAATTTTCCACTGAAGATCCTTAGTGACCTTTGCAACGGAGAAAGTAGGGGGTGATTTTTTCTTCAAAATTGAGAGAACCAAACTTCCACATATTCATCCAAGGGATATATTTATGGTTTAAGTTTTAGATTGATGTATTCTAACAAAAGGAATTTGGCATTGGCTATTAATAGAGGCAGTTTTTCCAATTTATTATTAAAGACAACATTATTCTGGGATAACCAAACCTTCCAGCAGGTATATTTTGGGATTTTTTTCCAAATTATCTCCAAGGATTTCTTGTTCTTAAAATAACCCCAGTAAGCATTTCTCCACAAGATGAACATTTCTCTCCAAGTTGAGGGTGTTCTCACTCAGTGGTTGAGTATTTTGTACATTGAATTCCAAACATATTTTGTAAACCAAAAATAAAAAAATAAATGGTGTATTGTTTCTTTAGTACAATGGCAAAGTGTGCACCTGAAAGGACCTTGCATTCCTCTTTTATGCATTTTTTTTTGTGAGAATCCCACCATGAAACATAATCCAATAAAATATGTTTACCTTTTTGAGCCCATCATTTTGTAAAATGTGCTTCCACATTGGAGATTGAGGGTGAAGAGGAAGAGATTGAATCTATTCTCTATATCCAACTTTCACACAGTATTCAACATTGCCCCATCCATTGCAGTCCTTGGCTCATATGTTCCAAGGAACACAATTGCTTAACTCTTGAGTGAGACTAGAAATCAGAGGGAGAAGGTGTGGTGGAGGATTCCCTAGGATCCATCCCATCCATCGATCTAAGTT
>JASDQU010310197.1:54095-78705 GCA_032191745.1 Picea mariana
ATCAATCAATTACTTGACATCAACCAATGACATCAATCAAACCAAACCATTTACATCAATGACATATGATCCAACAATCTCCCAAGTAATCAAACCATTCGCATCAATGACAAACCATTGGCATCAATGACAACATGATCCAACATATACTAGTAAATTGACCAATGAGATCCCTTTCAACTAGATTTGGGACCTTGTCCCTTGAAGCAACTAGAGGAAACTTTAATTCATATATTTTTTCCATTCACTTCACAAATATTGATGGCTATGATTTGGAGGATTTCCAAAAAGAGGATACCATTGATAAAAAATCCAATGCTTCAAGATATGGAGGGGCTGAGACTCCCCTTTAGATGCTAGATCCATGGTCAATTTAAGTATGAAACGAGAGGGTGTGCACTAGGGTTTCAGAGGATGCTTTCTATCAATCTCAATTCAAAATTAACCTTGCAACTAAAAGCAAACTGGAAAAAACAATATTGGTTGTTGGTAATACAATAATTAAAAGCTTGTATTCCCAGTTTAAAACTTTCTACCATTTTAGTATTTGATATATACAAAAATTGTTTGATTGTTTGGAATTATAAAGACAAGGTTTCTTAGGATTGAATTGTATAAGGTTGTAAATTGTGGTATAAATGTTGGTGATTTAGTTGATGGAGATTAATTGATCCTATGGAATAAAATTATGCTGATACAATTGTGAATGAATCAAGAGATATATAAATTGGTACATAACATATTTGTTGCAATAGATGAGGACACACCCATGGATAGTAAATTCAATGATGTTTATGAGGTATCTCTTAGTGATAATGTGTGAAAACCCATGTATGAAGGCTCAAAGACAAGTATTCTCTCTTCCATTTTGTTTTTGGTAAACTTGAAGGTATTGAATGGTGTGTCAAACACCTATATCACATCCTAAGGTATGCTATATAATTATTCATGTATGGATAATTAAAATATTTTTAGTGATAATTATATGAATGATACAATATTATCTAATAATAAATACAATAATTTAATTTTCAATCTTTTAAATGGTTAGGTGATGTTTTTCTACCACCATCAAACACTTTACCTCACACATATTGAGAATTGTGTGTTGTTAAGAAAGATATAGGAATGTAGCATCAAAAAATTGATGCATGACATAATGGTAATATTATATATTATGGACATCATGCAAAAAGGATGACATTCCCCATATGTGGTCAAAGTAAATATAAAAATGATCAAGTCACAAAAAAAAGGGTGGCACATAAGGTTCTTCGCCATATCCCCATAATTCCACACTTCCAACAATTGTTTAAGTGAAAAAACATAGTACAATTTATGGATTATTGTGCATGTAAAAGAAGTGAAGATGGTGTTATGCAAATGATTGTGGATGGTTCTACATTTAAGGACATCAAGGAAAGATGTTCCATTTTTAAGTAAGAACCTCATAATATTAGGTTTTCATTGGCAGTTGATGGTATCAATCCATTTGAAGAGCTCATATTTGTTTACTTAGTGTGGATTTTTTTTGTTATAAACAATAACCTTTCCTCGATGTTAATAAAAATGGAGCACACAATGTTGGCATTGATTGATCCATGTGTTTTTTTACAATAATTTTCTCAACATACCATTTCATGTATCTTGTTTATTAAATAATTTATTATGTATACAAGGTAATAAATATCCATATTTTCAAATAATTAGGTACCAAGTTAAAGACATGGATGTATATATTGATCCTCTTATTGATTGATTCTAAAGTTATGCACCAATGTCACTATGTATGGAATTTACAAACCAGGGAAAAACAATTTCAATTCCACATGATATTGACATGGACAATTCATGATGTCCCAAGGCTAGCACATTTTTATGGTATGTAAAATAATACACTTAAAAAAAATCTCTATCATTTCATGCATTTTTAAAACTTGAATAGTGTACTAGTATTGACATTACTCTATATCTTACATGTCTTCAAACAAAGGTTAAATTTGAATGTCCAATATGTGGTGCTAGAATGACATCTAGATGTTCAAGAATTTTAGGAAAGGAGGTTTCGTTATAGCAAGATTTGCTTCACCATTGTTATCTTGCATAGAGGGCCTTTTTCCATTTCCCTATGTAGACTTGTCATCCCTTTTTGATGAATCCAGAGCCAAAAATATACATTTTTCCACATATATGCTCCTTATTAGCTATGCAATATGCGTATACGCTAGCTGCTCCACTACAGCCCACATACATTGGGATTTGTGCCAGAAAATACAAAAATGAGGTTAGGTTTCCATGTCACGACAGAAGATCTTTGATCCTTGGCCTTCCACATACTGGAAACATTCTGAATCAGCCCTTCAATTACATTCTAAAGGCTATAAAAGCACAATTTCGAGCTATGGAAAAAGAGGAGAAAGCATTCAATTTTGAGAGAAAAGTTACTCTGGAGAAATTACTTCATATTGAGTCTGCATCCCTTTGTCCCTCAAGTCTGAACACAGTGTTCAACCCCCAAGCTCTTTCCCTATTGTTGAGAGAACCTCATTGATTCTCTCTTATGATCTTACCTTTGGTGGAGGATTGAAGTGGTGGATGCCTAGTTGGAAGGAACTTGGTTTCTTGGTTTCGAACCGTGCCAACATGGAAGTCTGTAATGTTGTCACTTCTGCTGATCAATTAATAATAGAAATACTCCTTTACCGTCCTATTGGTATGTTGCAAATGTATGATTATTATCCATGGGCATGTTTGTAATGTTTATTGATGGATTATGCTATCTAATGTGCTAACCCCTTTATATCATCACTATATACTTGCTATGATCGTTTGTTAAGAACTTATTGTAGGTATAAAGCTTTGGGTAGAATTGCTCAATGGGGGAACATCATCAAACGTTGGATCGAGGTAGGCCTCTTTCTTATCTTGCACATTAGTTCATATAGCATATGTTGGAATTGAGTTGATTTCTGCAGTCATACCTGTCTGTTGTGGTTTACCCTTGGCCATAGAGAGCTTTTTCCTCGTAACAAAAATGGCGATTCCACTGGGGAGAGATCTTCCTTCTAAGGGTTGAAGTACTTTTTCTTCCTGCATTGCTATTTTTCCTTTGTGTTTCTTGTCATATCACTTCTTGATAGATTTTTTTCACTCTGGGTCTGATTTTTCATCCTTCTTGCCTTTTCCTAGCCTTATTTTAAAGCATATACGGTCCTTTTGCCTAGACAGTCACGTATACCCGCTTGTTGTCTCATTGCAGGATGCATATATACGCCCTGTTCTCCTGAACAGTCACGTATACCACTTCCCTTTGCTTGTTTATTTGGTTTAGTGATTGTTGGGTGAGTTTTGAGGATTGCCGAGCCTTCTTAGTCCTTTGTAGGGCCTGTTGAGTTTCTCTACGTTGACAGGAAACCTGTTGGGAGTTGAATTTTTGGGCGTAGTCTTTCTCTTTGTTTTTCATCCTTGTTGTCCTTGAACCCTAGGTTGTTTGCTTGGCTGCTTGGTATTATGCTTGAGTTATTTCATTTATACACAGTAGAATTTATATATCAGGTTACTTTACAGTCCATGCATTTTCTCTTTAATATATTGAATATACAAAAAAAAAAAATAGGCATTTTGCATTGGTTAACATTTTTGTCTTTGAGCCTTTATCATTAGCTTAATTCATTTAGCGAAAGATTGCATTTTACTTATGAATTGCAGAGTTGAAATTGAAAATTGAACTGCTTTTATTAGCATATCATTCATTGAAAAGTTAAAGATAGACTTTGCATTATATTCATATTCATTTTCTTGTAGAGTCATATCATCATGAGTTTCACTTCCATACCCTTTTGAGTAATCACGGCCAATAAAATTTACTCTTTAAACTAAAATTGATTAGTCACGATTTTATTTTTTAGGGTGCACAAACTAGTCTAGGATTTAGTGCCTTGGAATAGGATTTTGTCAGTAAAATTATCCAAGGCAATAAAATCAACATATGTGTCTGAGACAGGGAGTTGAGAATTCCATTGTACAATTGGTAATATCAGGAGGCTTCGCTCACATCGGAGTTAATCACAAGGTCGCGCGAAGTTAGTTGAAGGGATAACCCTTGGATACTCACCTAGTGTCAGAGATATTTCTGTGGATTTATTCGTATTTGGGGATCTTGCTAGTACCCATACCTCTGTGAGAGGTGGTGCTTTCAAGGTTTCGGGCTTTGCTACCCTACCCATATGGTGATACAGACTTATGAATTCTCTCCTATGCATTGGTTATACAATGGTTTATTAGTTGCTTGACTTAGGTATCTCATAGGTTACTTGTAGGGGTTATTCCTCTTGTACACTGGGTCAGATAGGGGTCGGACAACACACAACCTTTATGGAGGATTACCTCTCCAGGGGGATCTGACCAACTGGTTGTTAAGCCCACGAGGGCCCCTATAACTAATTCTGTTACCTCCAAAATTTAGCAGGGAGTCTCAAGTCCCTCTTGGATGAGACATACCTTCTTTAGCGAGGGAGGCCACTCAGCCACTTTAGCCCGTTTGCATGCATATTGGCTGTTTGAATTTTTGGTATGCTCTTTGACTACTAGTTGGCCTTAGGATATATTTTTATTTTTTAGAGTCATAAGTCATCGTGGATTCATACCAACTTCCTCGCCAGTCCCGTTGATTGTTACAGTTACCACCAATTTTCGAGTTCTTTCCTTCTAAAAGGCGTAGAGTTATCAGGCGTGGTACACACACATCCACCTTTCAGACTTGTGGTTCCAGAAGGATGAGTACTGAGTCCAGTCTTCAGAACACTGGGAGTTCTTCGACTCCCATACCCACTATAATTAATGGCACCCCTTCGACTCCCGCAACCACTATAGTTGCAGGGCTGGAGGCTTATACTCATACTATGGCTCATCCTATAGTTAATGCTTCATCTCTTGCCTCAAAACCTTTTGGCAGTTTTGGCCACTCATCGAGTTACAATGTTCAGTCCATCCCTATGGATTCTAGTCCATTTTCTTATGGTATTCCTAACTTCACGTCGCAATTTTCGACTGCCATCCCAGCTGCCAGCCCTAACGCTAGATTTGGACTTGGGGGAACTCCACCTCCTTACACTCCTTTCCCGTTTGGTGGTTTTCATATTCCCCAAATGAATCCTAATATAGGAAGTGCCCCTTTTCATAACCTTGTATCTAATCCTTCTACGACTAGATGGAACAACCCATCTGGTGGACAAGTTCCGCCCTACATCCCTACCCCCTCGGTGTCGATTCCGACCAATACTTTTGGTATGATGAATCCACTTCAATCCCACAGATTCCCATCTGGTGGAGGTTAGTCTTACACTTTGGGTAACACTCAACCCGGATCCAATCTGGTTGGGAGAAATTTTCACAACCCCCAGTTTGGATTTAATCCGAACGGGGGTAATTTTCATAATCCTTATCAGAACATTCCTGTTGGAATGATGCCCAACCCATCCTATACAAATCAGCCTGGAGAAGGTCCTTATAATTCCAGATAGGGATCTGGTACTTATCCGAACCTTGGATAAAATGCAGTTCCCAACACACAATCTTTCGTGGGAGGATGGGGCCAGATGCCGTAACCCTGTCTCCCTTTTCTGGCCACGCTCAATCTTCCAGACTTGGCTAAGTTAATGAATGACCCAGTAATTCATGATCCCTCATGGCCCCCCGTCCCCACCAAACTTCCTTCAGACATTCCAAAGTTTGAGGGTAAGAATGGAGAGGACCTTGGTGAACACGTCACTACCTTTCACCTTTAGTGCTCATCGAATTCCCTGAACCATGATTCCATTAGATTACTACTATTTCAATGCACTCTCATTGGATTTGATTCACAATGGTATATTGAGCTACCCAGGGGAACATATCGATCATTTAATCAGTTGGTAGTGGAATTTATCAACCACTTTCAGTTGCCCATTCGTTATGATGTTGGCCTCAAAATTTTGTCGACTTTACGCCAGGACACCGCCACTCATATATTGGATCATATCTAGAAGTGGTGTAGACGAAGGTGGTTGATTAAGACCCCCATACCCTCGACCTTTCTTCTAGAATGGTTTCTAAAGTCTTTGCACCCTCCTATCTCGAAGGACATTGCTACTTCCTGGGTCTCCAATGAGGAAGAAGATATCTTTAGAGCCCAACAATTAGATTTAATATATTCTCAGTCTGGGATGTTATATCACCTCCTTCCAGAAGCACCATGGTAAAATTACAATCCTAGGAAAAAACTTGGACCTCATGCCGATGTCATTTTATGGTCCACCAATGTAAATCCCGCAGACTCGATAACGAAGTCTGTCGAAGGGTCATCTTCGTCAAGATCCTCCAAACTCACCCAGTCGGCAGATGTACATTCTGTGTAATTGTCGAAAAACCCAAATGGTGACCAACAACTAGATGGGAATAAAAGGAAAGGTCGAAACAACCATAAGGGTGGGAAAAATAGTAACAAACCCAAGAACAAAGATAATAATGGGAAGCAAAATGATAATGCTGGAGAGGAAAAGAAAGAGAAACATAAGGTGAAGTTTCCTTGTAAACTTTGTACTGATGACCACCTTACACATTTATGCCCCAAACTCAGGGAGGCTACTAGAATTTTAAACCTACTGCCCGCTGTGCTGACGAATCCGTTCCCACACAATCAACACTTAGCCTCGAGCTCTTTGAAATTTGGAAATGCGCCCTGTGGAGGTCAAAAACCACCATTGCAAGATGGCGACCATGTTTGTATCAATATAGTTGACGTAAAAATCAATGTAGCCACCCGTTCTCGAGATTATAGCTCTTCAAAATCTAGTATGGACTTAGAAGCAACTCCTCCCTCTCTGGAGACGAACCTACAGATTGAGAAACTAGAGCCACTACCCTGTATTCCAAAAGGAGTACTCAAGCGCTCTACTCACAACCCTAATGCCGGAGCCGCCCAGAACTACTCTATCGTTGAGGATCTAGGCCAAACACCTTGTGCGATGTCGGCTTTGGAGGTACTCCAGATGTGTCCATCATAGAGGAATGCCTTGCTCTCTGCCTTAGGAGCTCTAGAGCCTAGTAGCTCGAAACTCATCAAGTTTGATGTCACGGATGTGAAGCCTCGCTTACCCTACCATGTGGCTTTCCAAATCCATGTGGAGTATTCCAAGTATACTATCAAACAAGCAGTCGTTGATGAAGGTGTTGCCACCTGCGTGATGTCCCTGGTCTGTCTGACCCTTTCCAAGTCATCAAACATGTTGACTGCATTTGATGGTCATTCCTTTCGTCCTCATGGTATTCTCACCGCCTTTCCGGTCCAGTTAGGTGGGAATATGGTAGAGGTGGAAGTAGAGGTAGTTGATGCACCTCTCGATTATAATCTGTTCCTAGGTCACAATTTGACCTATGCTATGGTCACTGTCGTATCGTGTGTTTTCCGTATACTTTGTTTTCCTCATCAAGGGGGGATCATGAATATCGACCAGTTATCCTTTGTGTACTCTAGTCCTAATGCATTTGTTGGACCATCGATCCCTGTGATCGAAAATTCTCAGCCAACAACTGAGAATATCAATGTCAAAATGTATTATTCCCTCATGGGTACCTTTGACTTCTCGGCACCGATTCATCATGTTTATTCCATGTCTAGTGGGATTGCTTCAACCGGGAGGTCCATACCTTTCTGTACTTCCTATTTTAGTGATCCATGGACCCTACCTTCTCTGACTTCATTGGGTGAAGGAAATTTGCATGCTGGCATAGATATGCCACTATCAGCAACGAAGATTTCATATCAAGTTGTTCTAGACTCTTCTGCTGATCCCGATCATGTTACGTCGTTGATAGACAAGCAGGATCCTGTTCTTAGGCCTGTATGGGCCACCTCATTGTCATGCTCACATGATTCCCTATATGATACTTTGCCTTCGGACGAAGCCATCCTCGAAGCCATGAATGGTTCCGAGAGACCTTGGAATGATATGCATCATTGATCTTATTTTCTCCCAAGTATCGAAAGAATCGAGAAAGATGATTTTCGGTCTACCTTGAGTGAGATAGTCGATCATGCCGTAGTTCCACTTGATACGTACAAAATTTATGGTGAGGGAAATATGGCAAGTATTTCTCCTACCATCTCGATCGATATCTCTCGTACCCATGGAAAGATTGAGAATGTAAATATAGGTTTGGATTGTTCGCCAGAAGAAATTTTGATCTACACCAAACTCTTCAAATAATTTCGAGATGTATTTGCTTGGTCATACGAAGAGATGCTAGGGATCAACCCCCATCTTTTTGAACATGAGATTAGGACTTATCTGGATGATAAACATGTTCGACAATGTCTTAAAGCTATAAATCCTAGGAAGGCCCCTGCTATTAAGGCAGAGGTGGAGAAGCTACTTAATGATGGATTCATCTACCTGGTTCCCTTGACTGAATGGGTATCCAACCTCATTCCCGTGAATTAAAATAAAAGAACCATCTGTGTGTGTATGTACTTTCATGACTTGAACAAGGCTTGTCCTAAAGATAACTTCCCCACACCTTTCATTGATCAAATTCTCGATGAGTGTGTGGGAAGCCAAATATTTTCTTTTATGGATGGATTTTCAGGATATAACCAAATCCATATCAAACCTGAAGACTAACACAAGACAACATTTATATGTCCTTTGGGTAATTTTTCATACCGGAAAATGCCTTTCGGCCTTAAAAACACCGGAGCAACCTTCCAACGTGCCATGACTTTCACTTTTCATGATCTCAAGCACATAGTCGAAGCCTACCTTGATGATCTTGCTGCTCACTCTCGCAAGAGAGTGGATCATGTTATACACCTTCAGCTAGTTTTTGAAAGATTTCGTTACTATAGTGTCCGGTTAAACACTCATAAATGCATCTCATGCATTAGGTATGGTCGTCTCTTAGGATTTTTATTTTCTGATACCGGGATCATGGTAGATCCTCTTAAGGTTGAGGAAATACTTCAGTTGCCTCCCCCATGCACAATTAGACAACTTCAAGGTTTTCAGGGGAAAGCTAACTTTCTACGTCGTTTCATAGTGAACTATGCCAATATCACTAAGGGTTTCATGTGTCTCTTGAAGAAAGACACTCTTTTTATCTGGGATGAGTGAGCCCAGTAGTCTTTCGACGCTTTGAGGAAAGCCTTGGTATCGGCCCCTCTGCTGAAATCCCTTGATTACAGTAGAGATTACTTGTTGTATATTGTCACGTATGCTGAGAAGATTGGTATGGTTCTATTTTATGAGGATGATGAGCTCCATGAGAACTTCATCTACTATCTTAGTCGAAATCTAGTTGGCCTTGAACATAATTACTCTCACGTTGAAAAGATAGCTTTGGCTGCCGACATCACTATATTTTGCTTTGCAAAACTACTGTGGTTGCTGATGTCCATTTCAATATGTCCTCACCAGGCGTATCTTAGATAGGAAATATAATAAATGGATTGTCATCCTACAAGATTTTGATCTTGACTTTGCTTCGGCCAAGTCCAAGAAATCACTAGTTTTTGCAGAGTTAATATTTGATTTTCCACGATTAGAAGAGGATGTTATCCATGTCAATTCATTTGTAGATGAACACATTTTCCTTGTCTCGTCGTCCAACCCCTGGTATGGAGAGATTTTTTTATATCTTCAAACCTTGAAGTTCACTCAGCATCTCTCACGAGATGATTGATGACGTGTTAGATATCAAGCCAAAAAGTATACCATCGTTGGCGAAAATTTATATCACCGATGAATAGATAATATCTTACTTCATTGCTTAACTCACGAGGAATCCAAGTCAGACCTAAACGATTGCCACAAAGGGGCTTGTGGTGGTCACCTATCTGGGTTTGCGGCAACCCAAAAAATCCTATGAGCCAGTTATTTCTAGCCCACTATATTTAAAGATTGTATCGAAGAGGTTAAGAAGTGTCACCCCTGCCAGGTGTTCACTCAGAAAATGTGCTCGCATCCAACCCCTTTTAACCTAGTCATTATCATCAGTCCCTTAACCAAGTGGGGGGTAGATTTCTTTGATTGCAACCCAACTTCAGTTGGGGGCCACCAACATATTATCGTGGTCATCGACTACTTCACTAAGTGGGCCGAGGCCATGCCCACTGTAAAATCCAATGGGAAGACTACAACCTTCTTCATGTTCAACCAAATTATCGCCTGGTTCAGTATCCCGAGTGAGATTGTCACTGATCATGGTAGTCACTTTTAGAATGAAATGATGGTAGAACTAGCATCTAAGCTGGGGTTTTGACACGGTCATTCATCCCCTTATTACCACGAGGAAAATAGACAAGTAGAGGCTGTCAACAAGTCTCTCAAGACCATTTTGAAAAAAACTGTCAGTCAAAGTAACTCCAATTGGCACATCATGCTATATCACGTGCTTTGGGCATATAGAACCTTGGTTAAGACTGCCACCAATTTTTCCCCTTTTCAGTTAGTGCACGGTGTGGAGTTGATCCTTCCCATTGAATTTGAAATCCCTTCTCTCAAGTTGGAAGTCAAGATCGTACTTGACACTTTAGATTTAGAGCGACGCCTTGTGCAACTAGATATTATTGATGAGAAGCATCGAGATGCCTTTACGACTATCGAGGCAAACAAGAAATGTGTTAAGGTTCAATACGAAAAGTCTGTCTATCCCCAGTTGTATGTTGAGGGTGAATTGGTCCTATTGTATTATCAAGCCAAAGAACCACTAGGGGCAGGCAATTTTAAACCCATGTAGCACGGTCCTTACCTCGTGCGACTGGTCCAAGAAAAAGGAGCCTATGAGTCGGAATATTAAGAAGGGAATAAGTTGGCCAAGCCCAAAAATGGGCTCTACTTGAAAATGTACTACACTTGAGCCCTAGGCTTGGGCATGAATCTTTGTATACTAATGTAAATTTAGTGTATATACATCTCCTTTTTCCTTTTCTTTTATCTTTAGCTTGCTTATCACGTTTTCCCTTTGTTGGCAGATGTCAACAGAGTCTTCGATCTATCTAAGATTCGTAGATGGAGCCAGTCATCATACATAGAGCTTGGCTTCTGCTGCTTGGGTGGTTTACTCAACCGAGGGTTTGCTGGTATCTTTAGGTGGCACATGCCTAGGGCCATCCACAAATAACGTGGACGAATATAACGTCATCATAGAAATTTTGTGTGATGCTATCTTGCATGATATTCGCTCTTTAGAAGTTCACCTGGATTCCAAGCTAGTAGTATGTCAGTTGAACGGCTGTTACCACGTGCATGATCCTACTTTACTCCGCCGATTCCTACGGGTATGTCTTTTAGAGTGACAATTTGATTTTATTACATATTATCACATTCCTAGGAGTTCTAATCATGTATCCGATGCCTACGCTAAATATGTCTTATATTGGCATTTTTCACATTAATAAAGCAAAGAAAACCATTAACTCAATGTACACATTGTAAGATATAAGTAAAGCCGAAGATCCCTTTTTATATATTTCAAAAATATGGTGTTTATATTACAAAAATTGGGGCTAAACCCCTCAAAATACATATACAACTGACATACATATCCCAAGACATCTACACCCGTGGCGCCGAATATGAATCATGATAGAAAAACATAGTTGTTTGAGAGATGTCGGAAGAGTCATACCCATGCTCTAGGTACACCAACCACCTGTCGCTGCATGGCTTCAGGTAGATCCTCTACCTGAACCATAGGAATCCTTTGTGTCAAATGAGACAGGTTACCCCACACATTCTGTAGGACCCTCTCTGCTTCTCCTCCCACCGCCTCATCTTCTCGGTTCCTCCGTCTATGTCGAAGGAATCCCTTTGGACGTCATGGACCCACGTCTGCGATTACACAAATATCTAGTTAATATTTAAAACACCTTCCAAAAATATTTTTGTTCCCTTTAATACAAAAATACAAAAAATGAAATATGTAAATTTGTTTTACTTATGGCACCATAGGTGGCCCCTAGTGGAAGCGACATATCTGGGTCTCTCTGAAATCGATCCCCACATAGGGATAGTCGTCTAGAGCAATGATTTGTATCTGCCACCAAAAGAAAAAATCATCGTTGTAGGGTGTTGACACCCTACCTCCCCCTTATCATCTCATGACTTCGATCCACCACGCCATGGATGGATCATGTGGTCCCCTAGGAAGGATCTCCACTCTAGGTCCTAGACCTAGAACCCACTTGAAAAAGAATCTACAAAGAATAGAGGAAAACCTGAAGTTTCGTTTCCCCCCCTATTTGCACTCTGTCAAATGACCTTTCATATTGGTCAGTCGTGAGGTACACCAATCATAGACAGTGGGTCTGCACACTCCACTCCATAAAACATAAGCGGTCTCGATGCTTGATGCAACGAGGCTGAACCTATGATCCTGGTAAGCACAAGCACAATGATCTTCAAACTGAGGTTACCGATTTCCCGGATGGGGACTTGACTTCCCACAATGGGAGTCCCTGCTACACAGTGGGATTTGATATACTCCTCGATCTTCATCCCACTCCCTGCTCCACGTGACTTGAGGTTCACAACCTCTCCTCGATGTGATAGACCAATCAAGAAGTAGATTTCCTCTACTTCGATCCTTAATGGTTGTCCATCAAGGATAAATCTCTCGCTATCAGGATCCCAATAACCCACCAACATTTCCAACAACCTCACTTGGACCCTCATTCCTTTGAGAGCCCAAAACTTGTACAAACCACATCTTTTTAAACCTTCTTGAGCCACCGGATCTTGATCCACAACTGCATCTACCTCCTCATGCTCTCTCTCTTTCCATTCCAAGACCATTCTGCAAAAAACAAATCAATTTTTGAGTTAAGAACCCCCTTTTTTTTTCCAATTGCGTACGTATACGTGGCTTACTTACCCACAATCATGTGTAGGGATCAATACATTCTCCCTATGGTTAACACAGGGGCGTATACCTAGTCGTACACGTGACCTACACAAGGAAACCCGCGTATACCGAAAATCCTAATTTATGCCCTCAAAAACTAAAAAATGGAAACCTAATTAAAAAATGTAGTCCATTGAATTTGAAGAGGATGAGATGAAGAGTTACCTGATCTATACGGTTCATGATTTCATTGTCCGATGCTCCCACAATCGCCATTTGAATCCTGGAGGTATTTTTGGTCCAAATTGGACTATTTGGGTAAAAATCAAAATGATACAGTAATTTTTTATTTTGCTACTATTTATAAATTATTTTTACCCACTTTATATAGTTTCATGATATTTTTTAACCTAATGGACTAATTCAAGAATGGTTTTAAGCTATTTTTGTAGTTTTGACTCAGTTTTCTTGTGGACTTCAACATCATGGTTGGTCGTTCATCTCCTCAGGCACGTATTTTCATAACCTAGCATATAGGATAGGTATTTATTCCATCGTGCATTTTGCATTATCCTCCGACTACCACTTTTTACACCTTAGGTACGAACCCATTTATTGCGACGCATGACCCTCCATCTACTATAAGTAATGTCATTAATAAATGGTAGCGACTTACCAAACATGGGTACCCTAGTAAGATCCTTTTTGTCATTTGGTGCCCATGCCAAGTTTTTTCCTTGGGATCGGGAGTCCATTATAATTCGATACATGAATTTATGATGAACCTTATTTCTCATTCATAAACATGCAACCTTATTACCCGCGGACTCCCAAAATGAGTCTTAATTAAGCTCTTTTCCGGCTCATCTAAAAAACCAAAAAGATTGTCGAGTGATTTGTCCCTTTCACACTCGTTAAAATAGGATTTGAAAGGTCGTGAATCTTAGCTAAGCTATTTTCCAAATTGTTATCAAAAATAAAAAATATTTCCAAGTGATTTGTCCCTTTCATAGTCATTAAAATTGTATTTGAAAGGTCATGAGTCTTAGTTAAGCTCTTTTTCGACTCGTTATCAAAAATAGAAAATATTTCCGAGTGAACTTGTCTTTTTCACACTCGTAAATTGGATTTGAAAAGATGTCTATTTGGCACAAGTTTACCCCTTTTTCACACCAAGTAGAATAAAAGACATAAACAAGGACATTTTTTGGCGTTAAGTTGTGATTGCATCTCATGCCCTCGCTTGCAGTATTGAGCCTTTATCCGGTTCTCGCTTTGCATTATAAACCATTGCCTAAGCCATTTTTGCATCCTCAACCAAGTAGAGCCTTGTATATCCTTCACAATTTGACACCCTATACCCTGGAGGGAGCATCACCACGAGTGTCAATCTCCCGCATGCATTCCCCTGCATTGAGCATAGGTATGTTCCACTGTTGGAACTAGTTTTGCTTACTTGTGACACTCGTCCCTCCTTTGTATCATAACATTCATTTGTTATGAAAAAACCAAAAAAAATACGGGTGGGAAGGGAGTACTATATTGTAATTGGCAGCAGTCATGTTGCCTTTGAACAGAGCACAAATTTACTGAGTCCTTGAGTCATCATAATTTTGGGTTTAGCATGGCCTTAGGAAGTTGATCTAGTTATAGATTTTTCTCTACCGACTGGTTACTCTTCCAGTCCCTATAGAGAACATTATTGATGCCTCCTGCATCTAATAGTCACATCATTGATTCCATGCAGTCGGAGTCCACCATATGTCTCATGCTCTTGTTCAAAGGAAGTCTATCAACCTGTTTTGGCCAATCCTTAGAAATCTTGACTTTGCATGTCGGCCATATCCTCAGTTTGTCTCAGAATCACATGATACTATGGTCTTATCATGCACCCTGGCCCTACTTTCATCATCGGTAGGTCACCTTGAACCCAACAATTTGTTAGGCGGAAATATTGTCATTTAATTTTGTTGTAGTACTTTCCCAACTATTTAATTTGTCAATCTGAGTTTCATAGGCTTACGAAGCACACACACTATATGTGTAGGACTGAAGTAGAAGTAATCTAATCTAAATTTCTGAAATTAAATTAATCTAGGAAATCATTGAAATAATAACTAGGAAAGAAGGAAATTAATTTAGGAAAGCAATACAACATGTGAAGAGTTGAATGACAAAAGACATATGTGAGCTCACACATAAATCAATCTCAAATATATTACAAGAATCAAATGACAAATCATGAAAGAATAACAATGAAAGAATCAAATCAAAGCTAAGAATCCCCTTCTCCTAATTACAAGACTAAATTATGAATTACATGCCTCATTATGAATAACATCCCCTTGTGAATTACATGACTCCTTCATGAAGAGAGATCACTCTCTTATATACATGAAAGTCTTGAAGAGTGGCATAATTACAGATCCACTATTCTCTCAACTTATTCCTTCAAATCCTCCACTCATATCTTGGATAAGATATCCTATCAAAATCTCCATGATCTTCTCCTTTGAATATGCTTGAATGATTGTCCCAAATATTCTTCAAATCTTGAATATGAGATTCGAATTTGAGGCTAAGTGGTAATATTTGACTTTGTTAAAATCTTCATATATGCATGCACTCATCATCAAACTCATCCAACCTTGATATATAATGAAAATATGTTAATTTCTAATATTTAATCACAAATTCACTTATTATGCGAAAATGAATACAATGGAAAATAATAAGGAGAAACCCAAGTATCATTATGGAAATGGTATGATGGAAGTTTAATGGGATGATGAAATGTAAGGAATAGTGAAGGAAAAAGAGGATATAAATGTGACATTTATGAGGCCCAACATGCCCCCCAACTCAACTTGTTGCATGTCCTCATGAAACCGTGCATGGATCGTCTTAAGAACTTTTGACATTCAAACTATGGCTTTGATTGATGATGTCCTTTTAACAAGGAATATTTCCAGGATGTAAAATACAGGAGTACCAACACGTAAAATATGTGTAACAACATGTGAAATTTTCTTATGGTTGGTTCTTATGTGACAACCATGAATATAAAAGATGTTGGTTCCTGTGTTAACAACATTCATTTCACTTATTTATTTTCTTGCTACAATAATTTAGACATATACTCACTGGAAATAATAAGCTATCAATGTGTATAAGAAAGCATCACTGTGTATAAGAAAGCCTTTTCTTTATCTTTATGAATCATGCCAATATGTGTATCAATCGAAATGCAACAAAGTGTTGTTGGAAAAGGAATGTTAGTGAATCATAAATGGAATGATGAGATGGTAAAATGGAATAATGGTAATGAATATGTAGTGAATATAGGTTCCCTTCCCCCCCAACTGAAGTGGTTGCATATCCTTATGAAACTTGGCATAGGTTATGAAAGTGAAAAAGGAAATAGAGCATGGTGAGGGAATTTTTCAAAGTTATTCATTACTAGAAAATAAGGAATTACATTATTAAAGATTAGAAAAGAACATAACTTCACTTACCCAATAATTATGATGAAAAATGCAACAAGAATATGGCTAGTGCTGGAGCATGGAAGATGTCACTGCTGCAGGATCATGAAAATGGAACTACTAATGTTGTTATTGATGTAACTGGAACATGGGAAGTGAAGGAATCTAAATTGCTATTGCTGAATCATGAGAAATGTGGAAGGCAGTGAATATGGAACTGTGGTACTCTCATAGATTTGAAATCAAACTGTTGCGACTGCTGAGGGGATCATGAAAAAAATGTATAGTCTTCACCCACTACAAAATGATGGTACAATTCTAATCATGCAAATGAATGTGTTAGTGTCGAGTATGAAGAGAAAGCATTGGATTATTGACCATTGATGAATGTCGTTAACTAATGCAAGACAAACTCATGAGTGATGTCAATGAGTGTCAAGGTACCCGAGTACATCTTGCGAACTGCGAATAGATGTGATGATGTCGAGCCACTTGAAATATCTAACGATCAAGGGACATTGATGTTTTCCCATGATTTCTAGCGAGAGAACTTGCCATTAAGGCATGCAAGCCTCTAGGTACTGAAAAGGAACTCTAGTCTATATCCTAGATAAGGTGCTGAGGTCGATGGGGCAATACTGTTGAAAGGTGGGACTTAAGGAATCCCACATCATTCAACGCAAGTTTATAAAATGATTGGTAGGACTAAAAGATAGATCTCAGTAGCAACATGATTTATGATAAGGAAATGAAGGCAATGTAATCATGGAAAGGGAGTTTGTTTTATTCAGAAGGAAAACTGGAAAGGCAAAAATGAACTGAAAAGGAAATGATGTATGCAACTCAGAAAGATGGGAATTTGTGAAGTCATTAAAGTTAAGGCAATGGAAGATGGCTTCAACACAGGAATGACCAATGTACATTTCAAGGAAAAATGGGGGTAAACATTCGTGACGCAAATGAGTTTATTGAAGGTGTAGTGTAACAACATATTACAAATACATGAGTAACAACATGTAAAATACATGTGTAACAACATGTAATACATGTGTAACAACATGTAACACATGTGTAACAACATGTAAAATACTCTTGTGATAGAATTGTCATGAAATGTATAATGAATATCAACTCCTTCAAACTGTTTATCAAACATGTTTTTCTGAAAAATGTTGTGATTCTTGAAGATCCCTGTGGCATGGAAAATGAGCGTCATGTTCTTGCAATCAGTATTTAGTACTAATCCTACAATCAAAACTTTGTGAGAGCATCGCAAAACATAAAATGCAAGAGATAAGTACAAATGCGAGCTAATTGAGATAGAAAATAAATGCAATTCTACCTGTTGTCCACACTTATTTGTTTCGTCATTGATTTATGCCAAAGTGACTTAAGAAAACCAAATGAATGTTAAACACAAAAACATGTATTTATTATTTTTTCCATGATTGTTTTTAAAATGTCCATTTGCAATTTTATATTTGAATTGTTTTTGTTTATATATATACACATATATATTTTTATTGTTTCCAATTTTTAAGTTTGTTTGTTTGTTTTTATTATGTTTGGTTTAAAACAAAACAAAAGCACTATATTTTTTTTGTATTTTATTTATTTATTTGTTTTAATAAAAATAAATAAACAATTAAATAATTGTGTATTATCATTAACAGAACAAACAAACAAATAAATCTATTTTTTTTCTTTTTTTTACAAGCAAATGTTTTATCACTTCAATGGTGATTCGAGTGTTGTGGTGAGATCAATGCTAATGCAGATATTCATCCAAAAGGAAGTAGAAAGCATGCATAGACAACCATGACCCAAATGATTCTCCAACCAAAAATAAAAATAAAATGCAGAAAACCCAAATCAAGTTATAAAACCTAACACCATAAATTATTCAGATTATGGAAATCAAACTTGATCACAACAAATGGTTTTCAGGAATTCAAACCAAACCAAAAAAAAAAAAACTCAGATTGGACTTGCGTGGAGGTAATGTAAAGGAATGTTTCAGTGCATTAAAGTTTTGCCAATTTAACTTTCCCAACTTGTTCTCTTCTTCATTAAATAGTTTAGCCCTTGCAGTGCAAGTTTGCACATCTGCTCGCAGAGAAATATGAGGCTACTTGTTCTTTCCAATCTCTGCAGGATCCATATCAATATGAACAATGCCGACACGGTTTGAAAATGACTCCAATTTACCAGTCACTCTAGCATCAAAGAGAACACCAAAAGCAAGCAACATATCAGCTTTATCCACTACATAATTGGCATAAACAGTCTCGTGCATGCCCAACATCCATGATCAAGTAATTGTGCTTTGTTATAGACCTAGTCACCGCCAAAATTGGAGTTTCTTGAAAGGCATCTGTGCCTATCATTCTTCAGGGCATCTAACTAGTAATAGCAACCAAAGGAATGTTGTCAAGCAATGCATCTGCAAGACCACTTACCCAGTTGGTGGCACCAGGACCAGAAGTTGCAATGAAAACAATGAACTTTCCTGTAGATCTGGTATACCCCTCTATTGCAAATACTTCTCCTTGTTCATGGTGACTAAGGAAATGTTTTATGGTCTTGAATTGAGTAATTTCCTGGTGAATTTCCATAGATGCACATCCAGAATGGGGACTACCCTCCTTCATCATCGCTGATCTTACCAATCAGATGGAACCTTGCCATCAGTATGTGTAGATCATGTTTCCATGCGAGCCAGCCTTGACATACGACCTAGTCTTCATCAATCGTGACAGTTGAAATGTTGGCCATCATTGATTTAGCAGTGAAATCATGGGCGTATGGGCATATAAGTCCAGATGTGTCTCTTCGNTTGTTGATTATTACATAGAACTTCATGTCAACGTAGTCCTTTCCAAACATGTCGTAATCAGATCAGGATGCAGAAGGTCCCACGCATTCTCTGAACTCCCGCCATAAAGCCTTATAGACAGGTGTATTGTCATAACAGTAATACTTGCCAATAATCTCAACCATACATATGCATATGGATATCTAAGCATTTGCGTGCAAGTCTGGAATTGTTCACCATGTTTGTACATACCGTAATTCTAGTGGCGGTTCCATGGAAAGATTGTTTTTGCAGTTTACAACGTCAAAATTGTAGTTGAACAAAAATTGTGAAGTGATTTCCCTTCGTGTCTGCAAGAATACTGCAAATAATTCATCATGAAAATGATTAAAAATCAGTGCATGACACTTGTCTCATATGCCTAGGGTTCTCTTCCACGGGCCTTTGATTGGCTTCTTCTCTTAAACCTCTCGATCACACATCTATCATTATCATCAACCTTAGATATAAGAGCCAGGGGTGCGTGTGACAACTAGTTTGGTCGATGTTGTATAAATTTCAAAGACAGAATTACACCAACCAGTCATGATCGTAAGAATTGACAATATGAACAGCGCACAGAAAGAGAAGATATAAAAATAAGTGGGATCATCAAATATCTATTCATTAGTGGCATCGACTTTTAATCATTTAATGGTGAAATGGTCGATCGCTTAAGGATCTGGACTGATTGTTAATTAATTGGTGCCGACATATTATTGATATCGACCTGTGGATATGGATAATCACAATCCTACCACCAAACATCATAGAGATTTTCTGCAGTTAAAGACCACCATAAAGAGGGTATAATGCTACAAAGATCTCGCAACTGAATCATGATTTTGATTTTACGCAACAATAATTAGGTAAGGCAGAGAAAGAATGGTTGCACGAACATGATTTGGTTATTATTTTTTGGGTCAACAACCCAATACAAAGTGTCTAGTTTTTTATATGAGGCTTATATTGATCATGAGAATAATTTCCCATATTGGTTATGGGAATCGCTCAAATTCCTGAAGATCTGTTAAGATAACAAGCAATCCCTTCAAAGATTGGAATGTCTAGTCGTGCATGCATGAATCTTAGGGGTATGGGCCATGGAAGAGGTGGAGGGTGGATGTTGCAGTGAAAATTATCTCTCTAGTATGGCATGTGCAACTCAACCATAAATGAATAGGCAACTTCAAACCAGAAACTATTGCAGCAGGAAACAATTTTTTGCACAGTTTAAATGGAATTCAATCGACCACATTTTAGTATTGTTTTAGCATGCCGCGACAGTTCAGTGGGGAAAAACTCATGAATTTGCAGGCCATTTATTATTATTATTATTATTATTATTATTTGTTTTCTGTCATTTTATCCTAATGCCACTATTGTTTTATTGTTTTCAGATCTACAAATTTATTCAATCACTGTTACAGCAAAAACGACATGGTTTCAACAAGTAAACTTTCGCTGCAACAACATGAAAAATGTCATTGTGCCAGCATGCTGTAACAACATGTAAAATTTTCGCTGTATCAGCATGCTGTAACAACATGTAAAATTTTCTCTTTGTTTTTATTCGTCTAATTTTTTTTTTACTGTGTTTATTTGTAGGTCAAAGGATGGACGCAAAAACATTCATTCCTAAAATCAAAATCATCCCTATTTTCTGATCCTCGTGATCGCACGAAGCGCGAAGGAGAGCATACTTATTCTAGGTAAAAGAAAAACTGAAAATGAAAACCTACCTACTCTATATTAATTAGAAATTAAAAATCAGTTACGTATAGTCAAATATCCAATGTAGCCACTCACGTAGCAGTAACAACAATATATTAAGTGGAAATTTTTCCAATGAAAAATGGAAATTTACAAGAATAAATGAATTTTGTTGCTGTAATGGCAAAATAAAAAAATGAAATTTATCTAAATGAGTACTTACCTAGAACCATTTCTCGATAAATCTTTCATAGGCGCAATTTCCCTCCTTCAGATCGTGCTGCAGATCCTCATTGTCCTCCTGGATCTCTTGCTCACATAATTGTTCTTCATTAAATGTGCATGATCCCTCGAATATTGATTCCTCGTTCACAGCTGGAGGAGTAATTAAGCTCGTGGCTGCTGTCAATATCTCATCTTCGTGAGAAGAGGAGATCCCGACTTTTGCAAGGATCTGAGTGAGTTGTTACAAGCTTAAACTCATAGTTAAATCATATTGAAAAAGGGGTTCTTACAGGACCCAAATCAACATAAAGAAAACTGAATATCATACTAGTTGAAACACATGAAATCCTCTTCACAGTTGCAAAAATCGAAATTGCAGAATTTGAAATTTGAAGAAATTGAAATTCACACTCTGTATGAAAATTCAAACTAAACTTCAATCCATCGTGCTTCCCTGGCAATGGCACCAAAATGTTATCAAGAAATATTTCCATTTAATTCCGGTGTAGTACTTGCCCAACTATTTAATTTTTCAATCCGAGGTTCGTAGGCTTTCGAAGCACACACACTATATATGTAGGACTGAATTAGAAGTAATCTAATCTAAATTGTTGAAATGAAATTAATCTAGGAAAGGATTGAAATACTAACTAGAAAAGTATGAAATTAATCTAGGAAATAAATACAACATGTGAAGAGTTGAATGACAAAAGACATATGTGAGCTCACACATAAATCAATCTCAAATTATATTACAAGAATCAAATGACAAAGCATGAAATAATAACAATGAAAGAATCAAATCAAAGCTAAGAATCCCCTTATCCTAATTACAAGACTAAATTATGAATTACATGCCTCATTATGAATAACATCCCCTTGTGAATTACATGACTCCTTCATGAAGAGAGAGCACTCTCCTATATACATGAAAGTCTTGAAGAGTGTCATAATTACAGATCCATTATTCTCTCAACTTATTCCTTCAAATCCTCCACTCATATCTTGGATAAGATATCCTATCAAAATCTCCATGATCTTCTCCTTTGAATATGCTTGAATGATTGTCCCAAATATTCTTCAAATCTTCAAAACATGAATATGAGATTCGAATTTGAGGCTAGGTGGTAATATTTGACTTTGTTGAAATCTTCAAATATGCCTGCACTCATCATCAAAATCATCCAACCTTGATATATAATGAAAATATGTTAATTTCTAATATTTAATCACAAATTCACTTATAATACTAAAATGAATACAATGGAAAATAATAAGGAGAAACCCAAGTATCATTATGGAAATGGTATGATGGAAGGTTAATGGGAGGATGAAATGTAAGGAATAGTGAAGAAAAAAGAGTATATAAATGTGACATTTCTGAGGCCCAACATGCCCCCCAACTCAACTTGTTGCATGTCCTTATGCAACCATGCATGGATCTTCTTAAGAACGTTTGGCATTCAAACTATGGCTTTGATTGATGATGTCCTTTTAACAAGGAATTTTTCCAGGATGTAAAATACAGGAGTAACATCATGTAAAATATGTGTAACAACATGTGAAATTTTCTTATGGTTGGTTCTTGTGTGACAACCATGAATATAAAAGATGTTGGTTCCTGTGTTAACAACATTCATTTCACTTATTTATTTTCTTGTTGCAATAATTTAGCCGTATACTCATTGGAAATAATAAGCTATCAATGTCCATAATAAAGCATCATTGTGTATAAGAAAGCCTTTTCTTTATCTTTATGAATCATGCCAATATGTGTATCAATCGAAATGCAACAAAGTGTCGTTGGAAAATGAATGTTAGTGAATCATAAATGGAATGATGAGATGGTAAAATGGAATAATGGTAATGAATGTGTAGTGAATATAGGTTCCCTTCCACCCCAACTGAAGTGGTTGCATATCCTTATGCAACTTGGCATAGGTTACGAAAGTGAAAAAGGAAATAGAGCATGGTGAGGGAATTTTCCAAAGTTATTCATTACTAGCAAATAAGGAATTACATGATTAAATATTAGAAAAGAACATACCTCCACTTACCCAATAATGATGATGAACAATGCAATGGGAATATGGCTGGTGCTGGAGCATGGAAGATGTCACTGCTGCAGGATCATGAAAATGGAACTGCTAATCCTACTGCTATTGTAACTAGATCATGGGAAGTGAAGGAATCTAAACTACTACTGTTGAATCATGAGAAATGTGGAAGGCAGATAATATGGAACTGTGGTACTCTCATAGATCTAAAATCAAACTGCTGCAACTGCTAAGGGGATCATGAAAACATGTATATTCTTCACCCGCTACAAACTGATGGTACAATTCTAATCATGTGAATGAATGTGTCGGTGTCAAGAATGAAGATAAATCATTGGATTACCAACCATTGATGAATTTCATTAACCAATGCGAGACAAAATCACTAGTGATGTCAATGAGTGTCAAGGTACCCGAGTACATCTTGTGAAGTGAGAATAGATGTGATGATGTCGAGCCACTTGCAAGATCTAAAGATCAAGGGACATGGATGTGTTCCCATGATTGCTAGAGAGAGAACTTTCAATTAAGGCATGCAAACCTCTAGGTACTGAAAATGAACTCTAGTCTATATCCCAGATAAGGTGTTGAGGTCGATGGGGCAAGACTGTTGAAAGGTGGGCCTTAAGGAATCCCACATCAGTCAATGCGAGTTTATACAAATATTGGTAGGACTAAAAGATAGATCTAAGTAGCAACATGATTTATGATAAGGAAATCAAAGCAATGTAATCATGGAAAGGTAGTTTGTTTTATTTAGAAAGAAAACTGGATAGGCAAAAATGAACTGAAAAGGAAATGATGTATGCAACTCTGAAAGATAGGCATGTGTGAGGTCATGAAAGTTAAGACAATGGAAGATGGCTTCAACACAGGGATGACCAATGTACGTTTCAAGGAAAAATGGGGATAAACATTCATGACACAAATGGGTTTATTGAAGGTGTAGTGTAACAACATGTTACAAATAAAGGAGTAACAACATGTAAAATACATGTGTAACAACATGTAATACATGTGTAACAACATGTAACACATGTGTAACAGTGTGTAAAATACATGTGTGACAACATCATCATGAAATGTATAATGAAGATCAACTCCTTCAAACTGTTTATTAAACATGTTTTTTTGAAAAATGTTGTGATTCTTGAAGATCACCGTGGCATGGAACATGAGCATCCTGTTTCTGCAATCCGTCTTTTGTACTAATCATGCAATCAAAACTTC
This sequence comes from Picea mariana, assembly GCA_032191745.1. Taxonomy (NCBI): domain Eukaryota; kingdom Viridiplantae; phylum Streptophyta; class Pinopsida; order Pinales; family Pinaceae; genus Picea; species Picea mariana. The sequence continues at coordinate 78,539 of JASDQU010310197.1, forward strand.
GTGAGAGCATCACAAAACATAAAATGCAAGAGATAAGTACAAATGTGAGCTAATTGATATAGAAAATAAATGCAATTATACCTTTTGTCCACACTTATTCGTTTCATCACTGATTTTAGCCAAAGTGACTTAAGAAAAACCAATGAATGTTAAACATAAAAACATGT
>JASDQU010310198.1:0-37210 GCA_032191745.1 Picea mariana
TGATGAGAATGCATAGATGAAGATGGATCAATGAGTTGTCATTGATATGATGAAGATCAATGAGTTTTCATTGATACATGATGAAGATGGATCAGTGTGGTTTCATTGGTATATGATGCTTTGTTGGAAAAATGTATAGATGACTCATTATTTTCTTATCATCATAAATAAGTTTCACAAATGGATGAACTCCAAAGTGGCCCCCTTATCGTGAAATCCCTCATGGGAAGATGCTTTGTGGATTGAGGTATCCTAGAAGAATGGTTGGAGGACCCATGCTTGTATGTGGAATACTGATATGAAGATTAATGAATTTGTTGGTGAAACTATCCTAGATGGATAGTGCTTGTCATACCATTTCTGGTGATATGTGGAGCGTCACATAACTCCTGACGGTTTGAGAGTTATGGCCTTACGAAGTTGGAGGACCCCCATGTGTTGGCTTGAAGCCCCAAATGGTCAAAGAAGTCAAAGTGCCCTAAAAGAAGAAATAATTATTTAAATGATAAATTAAAGTGACAAAGTCAAGGTGGATTATTTAAATAATAAAGAGAAGTGACAAAATCAAGAAGGAATATTTAAATGATAAAGTATTGGAGAACTTTTTATTTATGGAAAGTGTTTAGCCCTAAAAAAAGGAAAATAGGTTAAGTAACCTAGAGGATGCAAGTATAAATAAGACAACAATGGTCTCTTGAAATTCATCCTTTTTGTGGATCAATGGAGAGCTTCTTGTGAGAATATCTTTTGGAGTATTAATGGAGAGATTCTTGTGAGAGATTCTTGTCAGAGAATTTTTGTGTGGATCTCTTGAGCATGATTGAAGATCTATTATGAGAAAGAGAGCATGAGGAGGATCTCATGGACACATCAAAGTTTCGTAAATATCAGATATCTTGATGGAAAAAGTCTCGGAGCTTCAGAAAACCTATTTTTTGGTGCATACACAAGTTGTCTGTGTATAGGATGCGTATACACAAGTTGTCTGTCTACAAGGTGTGTACAGTACATGGGATGTCTATGTACAAGAAGCGTACAGTGGATAAAATCATGGTGATTTGTGGTTGAGTTGATGACAAGTTGTTGAATACTGAAGCAGGTTCCATATCTGCATTCTATGGGCTCAGATCTATCACTAAGACACTGGTATGGTTACATCATTTTATTGATGGATAGTATTGTTTGTTGTGTTGTGAATGCCTAGGGCATTCTTGGTATGGATTTTGTGATGTGGTTTATGTTCGTTGATGGAGTGAGTAGCACTCTTATGATTCAGTACTGATATGATGGCTACAGTATGTTGATTGCTTATGCATGATTGAGTAGCACTCATATTGATTGGTTGTGGAGCATGAGTAATCTATTGGAGAGCTTGGATGTGTTGTGACTAGCTGGTGGTCAGTTTGGATAGTGAGAAACAGAAGAGAATGATAAATTGGTTGCAGAGGATCTGAGTTGATCTTGAAGGATAAACCCTAATAGCTCAGAAGGTATACGCAAGTTGTAGTACTTCTTGGGTACATATACACGCGGGCTGTACTACTAGTAGGACACATACACATGCGTGTTGCACTACCGATCGGTTGCGTACTTGTTGTAGATTAATATATGTTGAGGATTTTTTACTCGTCTCAGTTGGTGCTGAGTGTGTAAGTTGAGTCTTGCATGATAGAGCTGGTGGTCTTGTAGAGTTGTACTCTATTTAGTTGTTGCTAAAAAACTCCAAGGATTGTAGTCTGTAATAAAAAGAAAATTGTACATACATCTTGTGTTCTTTGTGTTACTTGTGGTGATGACTTGTTGATGATATATTGTTGATATATGTTGCTGATATGTGTTCACATCTAACTGGTTATAAAGGATAGCAATGAGTAATGAGTAAAATGTTGAATGCTAACTAATGAGTTTTGTGTAAGAGGGAAGTTTTGGGAAAAAGAGCCCCACACTCATTCACCCTCCCCTCTAAGTGTGGTAGGTGTGTCCAACACTTCTTTGATTTATGAAACGGTTAATTTAGGAACAAAGGACAATCCTCAAAATATTAATCTGGGAACAGGATGTTCCGAGCAAGAACGATCTGCTTTTATAAAATTGTTTAAAGAATTAAAAGATGTTTTTGCCTAGACGTATGATGAATTGAAAACATTAGACCCCAATATCATACAACATGTCATCCCCATGAAACCCCAGACACAACCTTTTCAACAGAAATTGAGGAAGATGCACCCTAAATTGGAACCCACTGTTAAAAAAGAACTAAATAAATTGCTAACTATAAAGATAATTTTCCCGGTGAGGCACACGCAATGGGTGTCTAATATAGCCCATCTAAGGAAGAAAAGTGGTGAAATTTGAATCTGTGTCGATTTGCAGAACCTAAACTGAGCATATGATAAAGATAACTACCCTAATCCTCCAATGGAACAAATTCTCCAGCAGGTGTCTGGTTCCAGGAGACTATCTTTACTAGATGTCTTTTTGGGATACAACTAGGTCCTCATGTCTCCCTTGGATCAGCTCAAAACCACCTTTCGCACCCCATGGGGCACTTATGCCTACAGGAAAATACCTTTTGGACTCATAAACATCGTTGCCACTTTCTAGAGAGCAATGGACATTGCTTTTTGTGGCCTCATTAATCAGTCGATTGTGGTCTACCTCGATGATGTCATCATATTCTCTAAAAATAAGAAAGATCATTTGTCTCACCTCAAGGTTGTCCTGGAACGATGTCGCAAGTTCAGCATATCCCTCAACCCTAAGAAATATCTCTTTGGAGTAGAGCAAGGTAAATTTCTTGGGTTTATAGTGTCTAAGGATGGAATGATTATTGACCCTGAAAGAACCCAAGCTATTTCTAATATTCCTCCTCCTTCTTCTAAAAAAACCATCGAGTCCTTTTTGGGCAAGATTAATTTCGTCATAAGATTTGTCCCAAGCTTCTCAGAAATGGTAAGACCATTACATAATTTAATTAAAAAGGATGTTTTTTATAGTTGGGTACCACAAGAAAGTTAGGCGTTTGATTCAATTAGAAAATCAATAATAGAATCCCCTTCCTTGATGAGTCCCATTTTTTCTCAGGATTTCACTCTTTATACCTTTGCTTCTGACCGATAGTATGTTGTTGTGTTAACGCAGAAAAATGATGAAAGAAATGAGATACCCATTGCCTTCATGAGCTCATATTTCAAAGGAGCAGAGCTTAACTACCCAGCTTACAGGCCTATGTAATCAACATGCGTACATTGTTTTCAAAGAAGTGAAACACTTCCGATCATACCTGTTGAAATCCAGAACCAAGGTTATTGTTTCCTACCCAGCTGTAAGAAACTTGTTGGTACAAAAAGAACTGGGAGAGAAAAGGGAAAATTGGATGACATCATTACATGAATATGACCTTGAAATAACCCTTGCACATATTTTTAGAGGTCAAGCCCTGTATAAACTAGTGGTTAATTCAGTTGAAGAACAAGAAAGTCAAATCAACACCTCAACTATAAATCAGCATAACGAAAAACAAATCAGTTGTGCACAAGTTACTGCCAATTCTTGGTATGAAAACATTAAATTTTATTTGACACACGGATTTGCTCCCCATAATCTTGATCCTAAAAATAGAAGAGCACTTAGGCTTAAATCTGCATCTTTCCAGTTAATCAATGATGTATTATTCTGAAATAATTTCGATGGTTTTCTTATGCGTTGTTTAGAAAGAGAAGAATCAGAAAGAGTGTTATATGAACTTCATGCAGACGAATCCGGTGGTCATTTCGGTGGAGATACCACTGCCCACAAAGTACTAAGAGTTGGGTACTATTGGCCTACTTTGTTTAAATACGCCCATGTGTTGTGTCGTAAATGCATAATATACCAAAAGGCTGTAGGACGGGTGAAAAAGGCAGCATTCCCTTTGCAGCATGTTACTGTAGATTCCCCTTTTCAATAATGGGGCCTTGACATCATAGGACCAATTAATCCCTCCTCTTCTCAGCAGCAAAAGTATATTCTTACAGCAATGAATTATTTTACCAGATGGTTCGAATTTTCACCTTTGAAAGTGGTGAATACAAATGAGGTAGTGTCTTTCCTTAACTTCCATATCATCACTCGATTGGACATCCCTGAATGTATGATTTTTTATAATGCCTCTTACTTTTCATCCCTTGATATGAACATTTTTTCTCTGGAAAAAGGGATTAAACTGAAGTATTTTTCTAGCTACTACCCTCAAGGAAATGGCCTAGCAGAATCGACGAAAATTTTTAATCAAGATTATTAAAAGGACAGTTTCAGAAAATCACAAGAACTAGCACAATGCATTGTATAATGCACTTTGGGCTGATAGGGTAACCCCAAAATCCTCTGTTGGTAATTCCCCTTTTTGCCTCGTCTACGTAAGAGAAGCTATTCTCCCTCTGCATGTTTTACTTCCCTCCCTGCAACTGTCACAGAAAGTTCAAGAAGAGGAGTGCCCTCCTCTAGAAAATCGAATAAATGCCTTATTAAAATTGAAGGAAGTGAGAACACAAGCAAAGAAGAAACTGGATCAACATCAGCAAATTGTAAAAAGTTGTTTTGATTCAAATTATTCTTCAAATAGGAATTTTGATGTTGGAGACTTGGTTCTCAAGTGGAACAAAGCTCACAAGGGAAAGGGGGAACACACCAAGTTCCAGAATCTGTGGTTGGGACCATTTGTAATTTCTGAAAAATTGGGTCCCATCTCTTTCCATTTGCATAATCTGAAGGGATAGCCAGACACTTTCCCGGTGAATGGATAGGATCTCAAAATGTATTTCACCTAATGATCTCAGATCCACCCTCTTGTACAAATTTTTTATTTTCTTTTCTGTTTTGAATTTTGGTTCTTCTCATTTTGCCTGATTTTGATTTGTTTTCCAAATAATCACGTCTGAGTCACCATTTCGTTTGTGGAAGGGGAAATCAGAATTTTTATTCAAGAGAAACAGTTGATGACTCCTCAAAGCACAAGTGTTGTAAATGCTAAAACTCAGATCAGCAAAAGTAATTTTTTGTTCAAAACAATGTTCCTAGTTTCACTTTAAAATTACGAGAAGACACGATTATCATTAATGAAACTCTTAACATTGTCCTTGTTTTAAAGAAAACAACTCAATTATACCTTCTTGTCCTCGAGATGGTTTCTTAACAGAAATCTACGTGTTCAGATCATGATGAAGGTCATTAAACGAGAAAATAAGTTGTAAAGCATCAAGTTTTGTTTTCAAAATCTGAAATTTTCAGTATCACCCTGCTCTCTTGAATATCACAAAGTTTCTGCAAATTTATAAACAAATTCTAGAGAGTTGAAAGAACTAAAAGGTGTGGGAAGTGTTTGTAAACCCGTTGAGACACTGAACAGGTCTGCTGGCAGCAGGTAAATGCATACATGATGCCAAGGCAACTTCGTCGGGGTATTGAATAGGCCTGCCGACAGCAAAGCAATGTCGGGTTTAAGAAAATTTCCAGGTATGTATTTTGGAATTGATCAAAAATAAAGATTTTCTTTATCATGAATGGATGACTCTTAGATAGGATAGAGGTGTTAGAGTGGGTTAAATGACATCCCTGCCGAGGCAATGGACGCCTGCTAGCAGTAGTGGCCCTGTCAACAGCATCGGAGTCGGATGCATGGACATCATTCCACTCGTAATCGAGACTTGATACCAGATTGCATTTTTGACAGAAATACATCCGATGCTAGACTACGTTATTTTCTATGTTTTGATCAGAATGCTTGACCTGTCGTAAACTATTTCTTAAAATTTTATTTTCTGATTTACCCTAACATGAATTTTCCAGTGATGCAGAGATAACTGCCTCGCCTAGTACGTCGCCATTGTTGGCAGCCAAACATAATTTTTTGATATTTAACACTTTCGTAAGAAATTACAATTTCTTTAGCTTCCATCACCTCAAATTTGTAAACATTTTTATGAGTTTCGAAATGATTGATTAAATCTTACCTTATTAATCTTAATTGTTTTCATTTTCATTTGTTTCATTTTTAATTCATGACTATAAGCATGAATTAAACATAAAACTTGTCTTGGTTTAATAATTTTGTGTCATGGAAATATCTTTTTAAAATCCACCCATATGTAATTAAAATTCAAATCTTATCAAATGTTTGATTAATCCATTATTGAATTTTTGTTTTAATATGGTTGCTATGAATTCAATGGTTCGATGGTTCATTGTCGAATTGTTTTGATGCATGAAGAACCTTGGTTAAAATGTTAATACTCTTCTCATGAGTTTAGTGGTCATATCAGCATTCATTCCAATGAGTACAGACCTGTTGTACTTTTGTTTTCGCTTTACCTTGCTGGCTCAAAACATTAATGAAGTTATTCATTATCTGCATAGGTTTTTGTACTCTGTAGGTTTCGGCACTCATCGCGAGAGATGGTAAGGGATTCAATGAACTCACTAGTTTTTTTTCTCACCATTTCTCCTATCCGAGTTATGATAACCCCTAGGATCTACCATTTTCATACTTCCACTCTCCATTCAGGCCTGTTTCTGTTGCTCGCACGTTGGGGATCTAAAACTATTCCGAGTGATTTCTGTTGCATCCTTGTTATAGTGGTCATGGCATCCATCGTTCGTATAGATCTGAACAGATTCCAAGCCTTACTATCCCATGATGATGATATTGATGATCTAAAGGATCATGGCTGGGATATATTCCTCAAAAAAATCGAGGGATATAATCTCCAGGTTGCAAGGGGTTTCGCACAAAACTTTGACGATTTCAGAGCCAAGATTGGAGACATGCAATTAGAATTGACAGAGGATTTTGTGAGCAAAGAAACAGGGCCCCATCAAAGGGTGAGAGGTGGTTTAAAAACTCCATAATAGAAGAGGTCTCTTGTATTTTGTTTATGACCTCCCATAAAACCACTTGCTCCATAAAAGGTATTCCTATCGCTTTGTTAAACCCTACATGGCATAGTTTGTTGTTAATTCTGAAGCAATTTGTTACATGTGAAGGTTGATACAGTCTGGTTTTTCTATACCATATCCATTTTCTTATGAATTTCATAGGTTTCGAGTTAGATATACCCTTTTACCTACTAATGAGTCTCTACAAGATGTCCAAGTGTTACAAGTGACAAGGTATCAATTCAAGCTTGTTCCACCCTGGACTTGTTAAAATTTTGTTGGTGTGTCATCTATCGAACATAGGTGACAGTTGGGAGACCTTTCTGATGAGAAATGGCTTCACCCAGGCTGACCCCATAGCCAATCCTCTTTTAAATGCAAACCCTAACTCGGACAAGCTAGTGGTTGAAATCTAGTTCGTTAATTCATTTAATGAACTAGAGTTCATTGATAAAACCCCTCTATATAAATGATCACCATGTAGGTTTTCACCTGCTAGATCTCCAGAACAAGTGACTGTCGAATTGAAGGGAATTGACCCTCATGTGCCTATAAATGATGCTAGTTTGAACATTAATGTTAAATATGATGACAAGAAACTATGTACAGGAAGGAAACAGCAGTGCACAGATTTGGGTTTCAAGAATAAGAAGGTCGGACACCTAATCTCTAGAAAACTAAGGAATAGAAAGGATACTCATCTGAGCTCGATCGATTCGATCGAGATCAATGAGGGTTCAGATCTTGGGGTAGAATATTTCTTAGCTTGAGAAGATCCAGAAGGTTCCAAGAGGGAGGTTATCACCCATGTTGAACCATATGATTTTGTGATCAATTTACCTCCATTTCTTAAAGGTAAAGAAGGATTTTCAGGTATTAGGCATGATCTGAAACAAACAGAAGGTAAGACTCAAACACCCCTGGTAGACTGTGTCTTACGTCGATCTTCCATCTCCCCAGTACACTGTGATAGTTGTTTGAATTGGGTAGAGCGCTACTATACCGATGTTCCTCTCGTACAGGCCCGAATTAGAACCTTGACTGCTCATAAAAATCTATTGAAGCAAGAGAACCTTGATCTCAAGGAACATACAGAGAGAAAGAATAAATGAATCAAGAGGTCTAGAAACATAGTCATTAAGAATACGACCAGTGTCAAGGTAATTATAAAATCTGAACTGTCTTATCCCTCTTTGGATAATTTTTAATGGTAAAACAATTTATTTTCATTTCATTCCTTTCTGTTATCTAAGTCGAAATAAGTAGATTTGAATTTTGATTTCATTTACTAAAATTAAGACTGGCTACAGAATCGTAAAATTAAGACTGGCTACATAATCTATGACTATGTAGCCAAGTCCCTTTTTAATAATAATTAGTTATTAGTAATTTCTTTTCTAATTTATCAAATTGGTTTTTCTATTCTCAAGAAATGGGAGATTGTGTTGTTGATTTCTTGGAGTAAATACTTTCAATTATACGCTTAAATGATCAATAGTTTCTCTTTCTTTATGTTTTATAAAACTTTGATTTAATTTTGAACAAACCAACTCTTGTATGAGTGGTTTCCAATTTACTATTTTTGTATTATTACATTATTTTGGGAGATTCAACTCTATTCTCTGTGATATTAGTATTTGGGTCCTGGATTACTTTAAATATTGTTCACTCTTGTGGTGAAAAAGATCTTTGATTCGAAGGCATTATGGACATGTAATTCCCAATACTATATGGACAAGTTGTTCACATCTCGGCTTTAGACCAACATGACATTGTTCTATTACATTTTGCCTTTTATAATATGGAATATTAATATGTTAAACAACTTTAGTCTTATTAGCATATGATGTTTCATTTTATTCAACACTTTAAATTATGTCTATAATATGTTGTTCATATATTGTATCTGTGATCGTTATTTCATTTTAATATCATTGATTTAGGCTTGATGTTAAATTGATGTGTTATATTAATTCTTCATGTTAAATTTCTTTTACTATAAGCACTCATCATTACAAGGTCATCGGATCTATATGTTTATTTCTTTGTTCTTATATCATTACTCCAAAAATACCTTGAGTTTATTCTGGGAATGTTAGCACAAGCCTGTTACAGATTTCTCTCATGGGAAATATAGCTGAAAGTTTGAATTGCGCAGGGATATGGACACATTATGTGACTAAACTCAAGTTAGTTTTATTCGTTGATTTATTAATGAAATAAGACAGTTTAAATTGGGTGTGACTATTATTTTGTTCTTGTTTCAGATTATGTTTTATTAATATCTTTTTGAGTTCTTATGTTTTAGACTATTAAACAGAAAATATAAAAATATGTGCTTTCTTTATCTACTTCATTAACAATTGCAAAAACATTGATTTCGCAAGACATCCACCAAAACTTGCAATTTGTAAATACCATATTCATATTTATGTTTATGTTTTAACACTTGTAAATAATTAAATTCATGTACATAGTATCGTAGTTATAGATTTAGTATAGTTTATTTATTTTCTTTGTCTTAGGACCCTAGTTGGCTAACGGAGCCATTAAACCCATCAGGATAGATCATACCAAATGGCTTGGGTTAATTAGACAACCCCGGTCCAGTTATATCCTTCCAGTTGACGGTGTGTCACTTACACCCATCAACATAACCCTAGCAGTAGTGCTTCAGTAACTACACCTACTAGAAACCCTAGCGACGGATCCTCAATGAGCTTGATAATCTTATGCTTAGCCTCCTTCCAGTGGTTAGACTAACCGAAGGAGGTGTGGGCCCATAACCTGTTAGAAAACTGGGTGTGATTTTTTCACCATAGACAATATAGCAATATTCTCACCGAACCATATTCACAAAGGCCACCCCTGAGAACCTTAACCTTGACAGAAAAAATAATTCTAGTAGCAGACCAATAGCCATCCAAGGCTAGTTCACCAAGCAAGGATAACCAAACACCAAGCAGAAATTCCAAACCAATAACCCAAGACAAACTCACTAGTGCAGCAATTGCAGTTCTCCTTCACTCATGCACACTTCTTGTCCTTATGCAATCATGAGTGAGATAGTGACAAATGAGCTCTAGCGCCCTCTATTTGTACTGCTCCATCTTAACTGACTAGGATGACTTCTCTTCCTGGGGGCTAATAACTCAATATTAATTATTCTATTAAGCCGACTTGTCTTCTAGGGTTATTATCCAAGGCTTTAGGGTTTCTCTTACTTCCCAAAATATTCTAGTCTCGTCAAAGGTTACAAGTGGAGGCTAATACCTCCTGCAACTACCATAATATCAACACTTTATATCAGAGAATCTTCCTTATCTTTGTCTATCGGTCGAACTCTCACTGTTAGATCATCTTTGGTCAATCCTTCCATGTTCTTCCTTCTCATTTCTTCCGACAACAGAGAAGAAACCACGTCCTCTAGAAATAGTGTGGCTGTATTACTCCTAATAACCATGACTAAGTTATCCCATGAGTCTAGCAAAGAACATAATAGGTTGATATACTTCTCCTCCTCAGTGATCTTAATATCCACCAAGGATATATGGCTTAAAATGGTGTTAAATGGATTTAAATGATTAGTCACCGAAATTCCATCACTCATTCTCAGTAGATACAGTTTCTTTCTGAGAAACAACTTATTTACGAGATATTTTGACTGGTATAAGCTTCCCATCTTGTCCCATAGTTTATTGGTTGAATATTCACCTGAGACATTCAACAGTACCAAATCTACAAGACAAAGTCGAACCATACTTGTTTCTCTTCTTTCGAGTTTCTCCCATTCTTCCATAGACATGCTTGTCGACTGGGTACCTGGACAGACCATTGTCCATTTTTCTCAATCTACAAGAAGATCTTCCATTTTAAGCTTCCAAAGCTCAAAATCTTGGGCATTGAATTTTTCTATCTCTATTATGGAACTGTTCTCCATTCTTTACCATGATCTTTAACACAATTTTGACTTACAAATCTTATTGTACCTAGGGTTTAGTTCTCAGATTCAAGATTGGAAAATCAAGATCTGATACACTCGTGAAAGAATAACACAACTCTGATATCACTTGTCAAAGATGAAATTTGCTTTGATACCAATTTTTTAGGAAATGAGAGACACTTACACTCTAAACCTAGCAAAAGACAAGAAAAATTTAATCAATAACGTAAATGGAAAAGCAATCACGCAATACACACAGATTTTACATTGGAAATCCTAAACCGGGAAAACCAACATTCCTTGAGCGTTCTTCTCTCTTTTTGTCTTATACAATCTGAATAAAATATTACATGTCTAGCCTTGGTCCACATCTAAGACAAAATCAACATCATACCCTCTTGCATGTGCAAGAACAACCATGTAGCCAATTTGGCTTACATATACATGATCAACAAACTACGATTTACTCAATATTTACATTATCTTTATGGCCTTACAACACGCATCTTTATAGGATTTACAACAGGAAAAATCCTAAAGACTTGGCACCCAAAAAATGGTTATACATCTATGTGTATCATTGGCTACAAATCCTGCAAATCTCAGGATTTTGTTACAATCGACTCCAAGTCGTATTACCATTCGGCCTTCATTCGGTCTCTAGTCAGTCGTCTCACGCCCACACTTTGACCTCTTATTGGTTGAATTGACGTCAATATATTTGACTTCAACTTTGCCCGATCGACTACCTCAACCTTCCACCTATTTTCAATCCACATCGACCTTAGACTTGTTGTTGATCCACCTTGACCTTCAACCGTCAGTTAATTCACCTCGACTAGACTTTCATTGTAAAGAATATAACAACCCAAGATTCTCCCACTTGTTGTCTTCTTTGTTGAAACATGAGATTCTTAAACTTTCATTCATAGACCTAGGGAAACAATTCCAATTGCCTCTCTGCACCAAGATAACTTCACAACACTCACAGACTTGGTCAACGAGTCTGTTATGTTTTCCAATGTGTCTACTTTCTCCAGTAGCAAATTGTTACTTTCCACCATGTCTCTTACGAAATGGTATTATACATCAATGTTATTAGTCTTCGAATGATAAGCAGGGTTATTTTCCAAAAATATTGTGGTTTGACTGTCGCAACTTACCTTCATAGCTCTCTGCTCAAACCTGAATCCTTAACACAGCCTTTGCAACCATACCACTTTGTTTCTTCCATGAGTGGACGCCATGTATTCAATTTTTGTTGTTGACAAGGCTACGACTCCCTATCACTTACTCATCCATTTTGTTTATCCACTAAAGATATTGAAGAGATATTTGTTGGTCGACCTCCATCAATCCATATCTCTAGCCCAGTCAACGTCGAAAAATCCATGTACATTTAATTTACCACTTTCATCTTTGGGTCTTCCTTGGTAGCATATAGCATAGTCCTTCGTGCCACACAAATACCTGAATAATCTCTTGAAAGTTGTCTAGTTCTCCTTTCCAGGTGTCTACATGTACCTTCTCACCTCATGTGTTGAGTGCAGACCATCACATACATTATACTGCCAACAACACTTGCATAGGGAACACATGCCATGTCCTCTATTTCTTTATGTGCCTTTGGACACTGTTCAACAGTAAGCCTTGATCCCACAGGAATTGGCACCTTCACTGGTTTTCAATCCTGCATGTTGAACCATTTCAGAATTGTTTCAATATACTTCGTTTGATTCAACCAGAGATTTCTAGTGGCTTGATCTATCTTAATATCCATTCCCAAAATGAAGTTAGTTGCACTGATATCCTTGATGTCTAACTTGGAGGATAATTGCTTCTTCACCTCCTTTATTGTGTTCATGTTGTTTCCAATTAGCAACAAGTCATTGACATACAAAGCACATATATGAAATTCCCAACTTCTTCCTTGGAATATATGTAGTGAACAACATTGCTTCTCACAAATCCAAAACTAAGGATGTATGTGTCGAACTTTCAGTACCACATCCTTGGTGATTACTTTAAACCATAGAGGGATCTTTTCGATTTGCACACCAACGATTGCTTTCCCTTTACTACAAATCCTTCAGGTTGTTTCCTGTAGATTGTCGGGTCCCCATGTAGGAATGTTGTCTTCACATTCATCTATTCTATTTCCAGATCGAATTTTACAGCCAGAGACATTAGTACTCTAATGGAAGTTATTTTTGCAACAAGGGAAAAAATCTCACCAAATTTGACTCCCTCAACTTGGGAATAACCTTTCGCTACCAATCAATTTTTGAACTTCTCAACTTGTCCTGTGGCATTCATCTTCTTCTTGAATACCCATTTGCTATCGACGATTTTTCTTCTAATAGGTAACTTGACTAAATCCCATGTCTTATTCTTGTGCAGGGATTCCATATCTTCAACCATGGCGTCCTTCCACAGTTTACCCTCTATCAATTCGACTACCTCACTGATCGAATTGGGCTCATTGTCGATGGAATTTAGCACAAATGCAGAATGGAAGTCAGGAGGACTATACCTTTCGACTGGTTTTCTTACTATTTCTGACCTCCTTGCCACCGAAGTCTATTGTTCCACCTCTTCCTCAAATTCAGTCGACTCATCTGAATCATCTTCTTCATTACTCAGTTCAAACCACATCATCTTAGGATTATTCTCAATATGAAAAACTTCTTCAGGCTCGAACTTACCTCTGACTTATTTAAATACCACATCTTGACTGTACATTATTCTCCTTGATGCAGGATCCCAAAGTTTATATCCTTTCATTCCTTGTTTATATCCAATGAAAATACATTTGATTTCCTTCTTGTCCAACTTGCTTCTCTTTTCCTTGGGAACATGCACAAATGCATCACAACCAAACACTTTCAGATGTGCCACCAAAGGATTCTTACCTGACCATACCTCATGTGGAGTCATGTCGAATAGCACCGACGAAGGAGACATATTCACCAGATATATTGTAGTGTTGACTTCCTCTGCCCAAAATTCTTGTGCGAGCCCAAGACCACTTAGCATGCTCCTTGCCTTATCAATCAACATTTTTTTCATTCTCTCAACAACTCCATTTTTTTGTGGGGTATATGGTGTGGTATTTTGGCATGCTATTCCTCATTGCTTACAGAACTGATCAAATTATTTTCCACAGAATTCACCATCATTGTTAGTTCTCCACACTTTAATCATTTTCTCTGTCTGGTTTTCTACAAGAGATTTAAACTCCTTAAATCTATCGAAAAAAAATTATTTCTTCCTCGGGAAATATATCCATGTCTTCCTAGAAAAATCATCTATGAAGGAGAAATAATGCAAGGATCCACCAAGTGAAGACATTATAATTGGGCCAAACATATCACTATGAACCAGTTCTAGAATCCCATTTTCCCTTGTCACTCCAGATGGGAACCTCACCCGACTTTTTTTTTCCATATATGCAATGTTCACAAAACTTTACTTCTAAACCACATTCAAGAAACCCTTCAACCATACCTTTGTTTTGCATATATCGGATTAATTTTTCTCCAATGTGTCCCATCCTCTCCTACCATAGCCTGGTCAGGGTGATTTTATCATGTCTTGTCGAGTCGTCTTGTACCGAATTAGCTCGATTCGAGTTGAGTTGACTCATAGTCGAGTCAATTTTAGGAGCAACGATGTTGTTTTATCTATTCGAGTCAACATTCCCTAACAACTTGTATAGGGTACCAATCCAAACTCCTTTTATTAATACCATCGCACCTATAACCATATTGCACGAATCCTTATGAAATAGAGTATGCACACCTTCATCACTCATCTTGCTGACAGATATCAGGTTTCTTGCCAAAATCAGAATGTGTAGCACACCTAGAAGAGTTATTTTCCTCCCATCCTTCAGTATCAATCGAAATCTTCCTCATTCGACAATTTTGGTTGTCGAGTCATCCCCCAATAACACATCACCCCCATCATATCGTTCATATTCACAAAACCATTCTTTATGTGGTGCCATATGATAGGATTCTCTCGAGTTGATCAACAAAACATATTGATCTGACTATGTACTAGTCGACTCCAGGCACATATCACCTCCCTTATCTAGGGTCGTCTTTCTCTCAGTCGTATGCTTTTCATTGGATCCAGAAATTACTTGTTTTTCCTTCGAATTACAGTCCTTTTTACAATGCCCAGCTTTACCACATTTCCAACATCTTCACATCGATTGAACGAGGGATTTAGATCTACCCTTCGACTTAAAATTTCTACTAGAGAATCTTCCTTTATCTCTATCTATCGTTCGACCTCTCACTGCTAGAGCATCTTTGGTCGATCCTTCCTTGTTCTTCCTTCTCATTTATTCTAACATCAGAGAAGAAACCATGTGCTCTAGCACTAGTGTGGTTGTATTACTCCCAATAACCACGACTAATCTATATCAGGAGTCTGGCAAAGAACATAATAGGTTGATACACTTCTCCTCCTCAATGATCTTAATATCCACAGACGATAATTGGATTAAAATGGTGTTAAATGCATTTAAATGATCAATAACTGAACTCCCGTCACTCATTATCAGAAGAAATAGTTTCTTTCTAAGAAACAACTTATTTACCAGATGTTTCGACTCATATAATCTTACCAGCTTGTCCCACATTTTCTTGGCCAAATATTCACCTGAGACATTCAACAGTACTGAATCTACAAGATAAAGTTGAATCATACTTCTTTCTCTTCTTTTTATTTTCTCCCATTCTTCGATCGACATGCCTGTTAGCTGGGTACATGGACAGGCCACTGTCCATTTTTCTCTATCTACAAGAATATCTTCCATTTTAAGCTTCCAAAGCTCAAAATTTTGGCCATTGAATTTTTTTATCTATATTTTGGAACTGCTCGCCATTATTTACCACAATATTTACCACAATTTATGACTTACAACTCTTACTTTACCTATGGTTTAGTTATGAGATTCTATATTGGTAAATCAATATCTGATACACTTGACAAAGAATAACACAGCTCTGATATCACTTGTTAGAGATTCACTTTGCTCTGATACCAATTGTAAAGAAATGAGAGACACTTCCACTCTAAACCTAGAAAAAGCGAAGAAGAATTTAATCAATAACGTAAATGACAAATAAATCACGCAATACACAAACATTTTACCCTTGAAACCCTAAGCCGGGAAAACCAACATTCCTTGAGCGTTCTTCTCTTTTGTTGTCTTATTCAATCTAAATAAAATGTTACATGTCTAAACTTGGTCCACACCTAAGACACAATCGACAACATACCCTCTTTCATGTGCAAGAACAACCCTATAGCCAATTTGTCTTACATATACATGACCAACAACCTATGATTTACTCAATATTTACATTAGTCATTATGGCCTTAAACAACACCTCTTTATAGGATTTACAATAGGAAAAACCCTAAAGACTTGGTGCCCAAAAAATGGTTACAAATCCATGCATATCATTGGATACAAATCCTGCAAATCTCAGGATTTTGTTACAGTCGACTCCAAGTCTTATTACCCAGTCGGCCTTCATTTAGTCTCTAGTCGATTGTCTCACACCCACACTTCAACCTCTTGTTGGTTGACTTGCCAGATATATATTTGACTTTGAATTTACCCAATCAACTACCTCAACCTTTGACTTGTTTTCGATCCACATCGACCTTCAACTTGTTGTCAATCCACCTCGACGTTAGATTTGTTGTCGATCCACCTCGACCTTTGACCGTCATTCGATTCACCTCGACTATAATTTCACTGCAAAGAATATAACAACCCAACAAAGATCGATCACTTTTAAAATCCCAGCAATGGGGAAACCTACCCTTTCCTTAAAAAGACTATAAAAATAATATTCACCTTCCTTTGCAATGTCTTCGTGAGAGGATACAGTCTCCCCTTCCTGATTTTTTATTTCGAAAATAGTTTTTATATTCTTACAATCTTGTGCATACCTTTGAAAAATTTTGTGTTATTTTCTCCTTCCTTTAGCCAGACAACCCAACCTTTTATATTCCATTTTTCTTCTTCCATTGCTAGAAGTTCCAAATTTTTCTTCAATAAACCACAGAGGGAATTCTTGTCTTCCATCGATAGGGACCCTACGGGCCTATCCACCAAAAACATATCCAACATTTCCTCAATTTCCTTCAAGCCCTAATGATATTTTTCATTAAAATATTGCGCCCAATTTTTGCAGACAACATACATTTTCTGAAGGTTTTGCGCAAACTAAGACATAAAAGAGATCCTACTCTATGCTTCCAAATGTAACCAATATCCCTTTATTAACTTTCTAAAATCCTCCACCCACAACCATATCTCATTGAATTTCATTGGGGAAGGAGGTGTTTTTCCCCTCTTTTCTACTTTCGAAAGAATTTTCATATGGTTCGATAAACCCCCAACTAAAACCTAGGAAAAGAAATTCCAAGGCTTTAGAATTAAGTCCTCATAAATAAGGAATCTATCCAAACATTTTTCGACCAAATTTTCCCTTTTGCACCCATTTCACTAGGTTTGGGATAGATTTGGAGGTTCCACATCCACCAAATGATTTTCAAAGATATATATATAAGATACTGACCTCCTCCATGAAAATTTCATGTCCAGTGGCCTCCATCAGCCCATAACAAGTTTGTCTACAGCTCAAGCATTTGTGAGGGTCACATTGTTAGGAACCTAACCTCCCTAACTCATAATGTAGGTAGAATAATATATTTTCCATGCAATAAAGGACAATATCAATAAGACCTAGAAATAAGGAAGAATAAGACAAATGTGAGAAGACATAATAGAAGATTCCACTTCTAGAAGATCTTCCTCTAGATTGTTCTTATGGTAGATAGATTTCGTATAAATAAGAGTCGAGGGTATGTGAAGTTTTATCTTGGAGATTATTGTAATAGAGATCTGCTCTACTGGAGTTTTCCCCCTCAAAGAGGTAAGTGAACATTGTTATCATAATAAATTTTCTCTTCCCGGTGATTATTATGGTTTTATTCTAATGTTCTTCTGATACTTTTCTGGATAAATCATTATTATTATGTCATTGCTTGCTAGATATTTTCTATTTTGCATAATATATTGTATCATGAATATTGCAAGTGGTATCAGAGCACTTTCCTTGGCAAAAATTGTGGGTAATTTTTTTCAGGGTAGAGATATATTCCGGTGTATTTAAGCTACAAAGATCTGTCGTTACTTGCATAAACCCACAGTCGGGGAGTAATACACGCAGGAAATAAAAGTGGTACTTAAGTGCACATTTGTTGGCCACCCTTGTAACCCTTGTTGGTACCCCTTCGATTGGTAGCGCATCAGACAACACCTATATACAGATCAGCCTAGGAATCTTGAATCTCTCTATAGATAAACCAATTAGTCACCTAAATGCTATAGTGTCACTGAGAACAACACTCAGGTAGTGACTCTCTAGTACCTGGGTAGTCGAGTAGTATGGCTAAGGGTATTGTCTATCCTCCTTAGTTGGTTCCTTGAGATAATGGTACGAGTACTACTATTGGACCCTGCACGTATATTAGAGAGCTATAGCACAGGGAAAACCCTTGACTATAGATTACCTACAAACCCTAACCCTTGGGAATCAAAAAAAAAAAAGAACAGATAATATCTATTATAGTCAAACCTTTCCGTCTACATTGGGGTTGCGAAATTACTACATCTTTTTTCCAACTAAGAATTCCATCATTTATCCTCTGCAGTATTATTCATTTCGGTGGATATCTTCGCAGTAGTATTATTCAGTTCGAAGTACCCTTATTTGATACCTACCCCATTAGACTTATTTTCTCATTCTGATCACAGTAACACCTATCAATTTTCCACTTTTATTCCCCTGCAGTCCCACTCCCTTCCGACTCCCCTTATTTGGGACCTACCCCATTAAATTCCCCTCTTCTCCTTGATCATTGTGATACCCTTCACAGTAACCCTTTTTTCTAAGTGGTCCCACCCACCCTGTTCATCATCACCAACACTCGTAGTCAAGACTTGGAAGCCCACTTAAATACCTTTTCATCCAATTTCAATACTTTGTCCTCTAATTTTGAAGAGACCCAACAGGAAGTGCGAAAACTTAGTTCCCAAATGGGCAACTTAAAACAAGAAATTTCTACCCAACTCAAATCCTTCATTGCCAATATCTACAATAAACTGAATATTCCTATAGACCTTAAATCATATGACCAACCTTTTCACCCTAAAGGTGAGACATCCTCCCATTCCCATAATTTTCAATCCCCTCCCTTTCAATGGGAACTCTACCTTCCTCGAGTGGATGTGAACAAATTTGATGGCTCAAATCCCACCAATTGGATCACCCAAATGGAACACTATTTATTTTTTTATGAAATTACTGATGAGTTAGCCAAAATCCGGTATGGTGTTCTCCATCTAGATCAGGAACATTAGCAATGGTGTCAATTGCGAAAAAATGTCCGCCAAGAGTATGTGGCTTGAACACAATTTGTTGCATCTATTTATGAACTCTTCGACACTAACACCCACCATTTAGGTCGCTTGACCAAGTTAAAACAATATGGCATAGTAGAAGACTTTATAGATGCCTTTGAGAGCTTGGATTTCCACACAGAGGGCATGTCTGATGTTTTTTTCCGAGAATGCTTTATCAGTGGACTCAAGGAAGAGATTTGTGTACACGTCCTCATGGCTTGCCCCCAGAGTTCGATGGAAGCTTCTAAAAGATATAAGGAATCACAACAAGTTGTCTCTACTCAAACCATAAAACCCTCTTTTATTCCTCGCCCTAAACCTCTCACTCCCACCCCTCCTTCCGCTCTACTGAATATACAGAAATTGACCAGGGCCAAAATGGATGAACGCCAACTCAAGGGCCTTTGTTATAATTGTGATGACAAATATTTCCTTGGGCACAAATGTAAGGAACAGAATCTCTTTATGGCCATATCTGAAAATGTTTCTGAAGAATAGGTTGAGGCTCCTCTTTTGGTCGAGTCCCCTGACCCAAATGATTCGGCCCCACCAGCAGACCCTCTAAAAGTTGAACCAGTCATTTCCATGAATTCTCTCATTGGCTTCTTGGCTCCCCAAACCCTCAAGTTAATTGGATACCTTAAGCATTGGAAATTCATCATCCTCATTGACAGTGGGAGCACCCATAAATTTATTCATTGCCGCATTTCCCAAGAAACTAACTGTTATATATGTGTTGTCAATAACTTTCAAATCATGATTTCCAATGGAGTCTACATGAAATGTGGGGGGTGTTGTGAGAATGTGTCTCCAAATTGGCCAGTACAACATGAAATCTCATATGTTTTATATCAACATGGGTGGTTGTGACATTGTGCTAGGTGTTTAATGGTTGAAGACTCTGGGTCCCATCCTCTTGGAGTTTAAGGAATTAACCATGCAATTCACCCAGAAGGGCCAACAATATAAGTTCCAAGGCCTCATAGTTGGTTCCTCTGAGATCATCAATTCCCATCGCATGGAAAATATCCTCAAGAAAGGACATTTAGGAATTATTGCGCAACTCCATTCCATTCAATCCATTGAGATACCATCTGTGCATCCTGACCTCCAATTCATCCTCTCCAAACATCAATTTGTTTTTTATACTCCCCAAGGACTTCCCCCTTTCCCATGGTTTTCATGATCATTCCATTCCTCTTGTCCCTAGAAGCCTTCCTCCAAATTTTCATCCCTACCTCCATGCCTTTGCACAGAAAAATGAAATTGAGAAAATTGTCCAAGAGTTTCTCTCCATAGGTGTTATACGTCCCAGTGCTAGCCCATATTATTCTCCTTTGGTCATGGTCCTTAAGAAAGAAATATCTTGGCACATGTGTCCTGACTTTTGCGCCCTCAACAAACTAAACATCAAAGACAAGTTTCCCATTCCTTCCATTCATGATCTCTTGGATGAATTAAGTGGTGTCCAGTATTTTACTAAACTTGATATTCGTTCTCGCTATCACCAGATACTTATGAAATAGGTTGGCATTCTTAAGACTACCTTTTTAACTCATGAGGGCCACTATTAGTTCTTGGTCATGCCTTTTAGCTTATGTAATGCTCCATCCACCTTGCAAAGCCTCATGAATATTGTCTTCCATCCTTTTCTCTGCCATTTTGTCTTAGTTTTCTTTGATGATATTCTCATCTATAGTAAAACATGGACTGCCCATCTTGCTCATGTGGATAAAGTTCTTCATATACTCTCTCAACACCAGCTTTTCCTAAAACAATATCAATTTTATTTTGGAGCCTCGGAAGTGGATTATTTGGGTCATATTGTTGGAAAAGATGGTGTTAGGGTGGATCCAAAGAAAATTGAAGCAATGCAAGATTGGCCTCGACCTAAGACTCTCAAAAGATTTCATGGTTTTCTGGTTTTAACAGGTTATTATCGCAAGTTTGTCAAGAATTATGGAAAAAATGCAACACCTCTCACGGCTCTCCTTAAAAAGAATGCTTTCACTTGGACTCCAACAACTGATCAATCCTTCCAAGAATTGAAGGAGGCTATGTGCACCACTCATATCTTGTCCCTTCCTGACTTCACAAAGACCTTTGTTATGGAATGGGATTCTTAAGGGAGAGTAATTAGTGCAGTCCTTATGCAAGATGGCCAACCTTTGTTCTTCACCAGCAAACAACTTTCAGAGCGCCATTTGGGCCAATCCATTTATGAAAAGGAAATGTTGTATATCTTGCATGCAGTGGATCTCTAACGCCCTTATCTATTAGGTAAATGCTTCCAAATTAATACATATCATCAGAGCCTTAAGTATTTGCTGGAGAAACGTATTTCATCCCCAAAGAAACAGAAATGGGTGACTAAGCTCTTTGGATATGATTATGAGATCATTTTCAAGAAAGGAAAATACAATGTGGTTGTTGATGCTCTTTCCTGAAAGTATGAAGGTGAAGGGTCCCTTTTTTTCCCTCTCTTTCATTGTAGTTGATTAGCTCCAAGACGTTCGTCGAGAATGGTTGCAAGATCCCAAAAGTTAACATTTGATTCACCAATTGCAAGACAATTATCCAGTCTCCCAGGGGTACTGTTGGAACAATGATGAGTTGCGCTACAAAGGTTGTATGTAGTTAAGTAAACATTCACAACTTAAATCCACGGTGATTTCTGAGCTACATGCTTCACCCATAGCTGGGCACTCAAGGTTTACCAAAACCTATGACCGAGTCAAACGTTCATTTTTCTGGGAGGGAATGAAACAAGATGTTCACACCTTCATGGAAGAATGTGATGTATATCAATGCAATAAAGGAGAAATAGTCAAATATCCTTACACGCTTCAACCACCCCTGATTCCACCCGTTATTTGGATGGATATCTCTATGGATTTCATTGTTGGATTACCTAAATCGGGTCATAAGTTAGTCATGATGGTGGTAGTTGATCATTTTTCCAATATGCTCATTTTTGTTCTCTTAAAAACCCATTTATAGCAACCATAGTGGCTCAAATTTTCATGGATAACATTTTCAATCTTCATGGAATGCCTCACTCTATTGTCTCTGACATAGATGCCATTTTCACTAGCAATTTCTCGCAAGAATTTTTCAGGATTCTAGGAACCCAATTGCAGCTCAACACATCCTATCATCCTCGGACCGATGGCCAAAATGAAGCGATCAACAAGTGTTGGGAAATATATTGGTGTTGTTTTTCATATGAAATGAAAACTCAATGGGTGCAATGGTTTTCACTAGATGAATGGTGGTCAACACATCTTACCGTACAACTACTCGCATGATTCCTTTTGAAGCAATATATGGACAAAACCCACCCTTAGTTCTCTCATACATGCTAGGAATCTCTAAGGTTCAAGGTTGACCAAACTCTTACAGTTCTAGAATCTATTCTCTATTCCCTCAAAGAGGATTTGGTCATAGCTCATAATTGCATGAAGAAACAAGTTGATCAAGGTCATTCTGAACGTCAATTTGTTGAAGGGGACTAGGTGTTTCTTCGATTTCAACCTTATAATCAAACTTCACTCAAGGCTGACCATTTCTAGAAACTTGCACCTAAATTTTATGGTCCATATATAGTTCTCAAATGTGTGGTACAATTTGCCTACCAGTTAGCTTTGCCAATTCATTCTAAGATCTATCATGTTTTTCATGTCTCATGATTAAAGAAGGTGATTGGAACTAAGTGCCAAACTCAAACCAATCTTCCTAAGTTGGATGAAGAAGGCTCCATCTGGTTGCAGCCCCAAGCAGTTTTGGATTAGCATGAGCATCGTCTCTATCACCGAACCATCAAGGAAGTGTTAGTATAGTGGAAAGCTACAACTCCCGCAGATGTCACCTGGGAGCCAGCTAACATTTTGCAACAATTTCCTCATCTCAAGCCTTGAGGATAGGAATTTTGTTTTAAGGGGGAGGGAATGTTAGGGACCTAACCTCCCTAACTCCTCATGTAGGTAGAATAATATATTTTCCATGTAATAAAGGTCAATATTAATAAGGCCTAGAAATAAGGAAGAATAAGTCAAATTTAAGAAGACCTAAGAGAAGCTTCCACTTCTAGAATATCTTCCTCTAGATTAGTCTTATGGTAGATAGATTTAGTATAAATAAGAGTCGAGGGTATGATAATTTTTGTCTTGGATATTATTGTAATAGAGATCTTCTCTACTGGAGGTTTCCCCCTCGAAGAGGCAAGTGAAAATTGCTATCATAATAAAGTTTCTCTTCCTGGTGATTATTCTGGTGTTATTCTGATGTTCTTTTGATACTTTTCTAGATAAATTATTATTATTATGTCATTGCTTTCTAGATATTTTCTATTTTGCATAACATATTGTATCAAGAATATTACACACATGAAGTAGGATGGGAATGCTTAATATGTCCATGTGGCTTCTCCTGGCCAATATTCATTACATGTCTTAAAGGCCCAACCCCTCCCCTTACATCACCTGAATATAACTCCTATTGGGATAAATCTATGAATGTGTTATGATGCACAAGGCTATGGTTCAATGTGGATATGGATGATTGGGTTTGGATAATGTTTTATTCTATGAGAGGATGTTTGGTAGGGGGATTATGACTTTTCCTAGGAGGATTAGGACCTACAAATGGGTCAGGCCTAACATTTTTTTGAGCCTATGTGGACCCATGACCCACCCCCTAGAGTTCACCAATGTTAAAGTAATTGAAACTGTGACCTAAAACAAACTTTGCCCATAATTTCCTAAGGAAATACAAAGGCACCTCCCTATTGTTACAGGTGGTTTTGTCAAATAACATGAACCACCTATCCATCCAATTGTCTAAAAAAGGTTGGTAGGTGCACCCGTTCATAAAAATGTGTTTCTTTGTGACTAGAGGTGTTTTCTTGGTTCTTGGGTCAACAAAAAATGTCATCGAGTCTTGTTTTGAAATGTTGAGGCCTCTGACCCAGGTTTTATCTATACCAATCCTATAATAGTAAAACATTATTGCCCTGCAATTAGAAATGTGTGTTAAATGGACTTGGGTATTTGCAATAGAAGTAATAATGGTATACATGGATGTGGCTAGTGAAAGTCGTGAGGTATCTTTGGCATTTATTATGTTGTGTATAAGGGCTCTTAGTGACCTCAAACCTACATCATTTTTAATGTTTATGTTTCCTTTCTTTGGGTTGGGTTTTGGTATATCTTCATGTGGTGATGTTGGGTTTGGGTTCCATGTTAATTAAGTATGTTGCATTTTAATAAGGGGAAATTAAATTTTTATTTTTTATAGTATAAATAAATTTATGAAATAAAAAACAATCAAATTTAATGAAATACTTACCTAGAACCAATTGATAACCACATCAACAAAGTCCTACAATGATTTTTCAATATCTCCTCAAATCTAGATTTTCAATTTGCTTAATAAATCTTAAAATGCACGCCATAGTTTGTTGGTAGCAATGCACTGACCATAGTCATTTTGTCAAATTAAAATAGCAAAAAAGTGTACACATTCCTAAAGTGCGCACGTGTTCTTAGGAACATGCACACATTCTTAGGAACATGCATTTGTTCTTAGGAATGTGCATGTGCTCTTAGGAATCTGCATGCAACCATCATCTTCATGCGAGCACCCTTGAAACTATGTTCAATAATATAATTACTGTTTTTTATTCTTATATTTTCTTTGTGTGAAAACATTTTATATGATTAATAAAATCATTACATTTCTTATGTTTAATAATTTCATTAGTTCTTTTAAAACTTTTATACAAACAATAATTCATGATAATTTTATAAGTGTAATTCTAATGAGAGCAATCCAATACATTATATCTATGTATTTGTTATTTTTTTTTAATAGTGAAAACATATTTGTCAATTTTACTATGTCTAAAGATTTTGCATCATTATTACATGATTTATGAAAAAACAACAATGACACTATGGAAAATGACAATATGGAATTGTGTCTTATATTAAATAATTTGGGTAAATATTTCTAAACATTGTATTTAATGGTGTGTAGACATGCCATTATAGTGAACCTCCAAGGAAAATAATCTATGGGGTAAAAGGAAATATACTATTATAAAGACATTAATGACAAGTACTTGTTAAATCAATTTTGACCAGCTTTGATGTTACTAAAAGGTGTATATGAGGTGAAACATATTTTCAAAACTTTGAAAGATTTAAATTAAATGTGATTAATAATTGTTACTTTTATTAAAAAATAAATTATATATGATGATGATGATGATGATGATGATGATGATGATTAACGTCCACTAAGACCAAATTGGTCTATCGGACCTTAAGAGGGAAAGTGATTACTTGTGATTCTTTAGAATTTTGTTTATGTGCTAAAAATGCATTAAGACAAGTTTTCCGACATCACCATACTTTTGTTGAGTTAAGAGGTTAGGAAGGTTGGTAGTGTGACAAATATTTTGAAAATGAGATCTAATATGGGTATAGGCTGGACAATCTAAGAGAAAGTGCCTTTCATATTCAACCTTCTTAGTGTCACAAAGATGACACACTCTTTCATCCCATGGCATTTTAGGAATTGACCAACACCCAGTTTCACTATGGAGCTCGTGAGAATTTGTTCTTATCTTAGCAATGATTATTTTTTTCTTTACACTTGGCAAAACATATAGACAATTTTGATCTTCTAGATTAGGGTTAATTACATCCTTATAATACCTAAAAAAAAAATCCTCTAACTCTTTATCACACCACATTTTCTCCTTAAATTTTGATTTGTCAATTTTTTAATATTATCTTTATTCTGCAAAATGATGTCTTCCATGATTCCCCAATAGTTTAGCCAAGATCGAGCATCTTTACGCCATCCTCACTTGAGTCGGTGGTGGTTATGACTCGATTTTGAAGCAATTTTAGGAAGCCTCTTGTCTTCCATGTTGTTTAACTTTTTCTTATACATTAGGTATCTAGTCATAGCCATGCTCTCAATAGGGGAGAGACTTGTTTCTAAGAGGAGGATGGGATAGGGCGTATTTTCTTTAATTTTGTGATTATAGGTTATAAACTTCTTTTGTATTTTCTCTATCTTTCTCCAAGATTCATGAGAGATAATATTGTTGGCATGTTTACAGGAAGAGTGTGCTTGTCATTGATAGCAAGAACAACAGCGACGATGGTATGTTTAAATTCAAGAAAAGAAGCAATGATGGAAAACAGGGAAAGTATAAGTTCAAGAGAAGAAGCGAACAGTATGAAAATCAAATCTCAGGAGGAATAGCGTGAGTATGCAGAGATCAAAGCTCAGAAAGAAGCGTAAGCTCAGGAGGAGGAGAAAACAGTATGCAAAGATCAAATATTAGAAGAGATAGAGCTTTTCCCTTTCTAGAAGTGCATCTAATGTCCAAGAGAAGGACTTGCAGGAGGAGAAAAGGACAATACCTTTGAACACTTAGAAAATATTCTAAGTCAGAGAGATCAGAAATCTCAGGAGGAACAATGATAGTGACCGTTATATCAACCCCCAGTGACCAAAGGAAGCGCAAAGGATAAGTACAGATTCGATTCCTTGGATTTGAGCACCAAGGATCGACATTTGTTGGATCCAGAAATAAATGCATGAAGGTTAAGCATTTGGATGAGTGTAGGAGAGAAGACTTGTCAAAGTCCCAAAAGTCCCAAAGTAATCAGGGACCATCCATCGTCAAGACTGACAGGTGGCACACAATCCTCAACTTCGGAGCAAATCACTTCAAGGATTTTTCAGTTTGAGACTTGAAAAACTCGAAGTCCAGAGAGTCGGAGTAAATGACACTCGTTAGATCAATTTGAAGTGAAAGGACAGGATAAGTCAGCAAAGTCACATTGTAGAAAGATCGAGCCATCGATCTAAGTTCATGATCGATGAACACCATTCACTTCAGATCTCAAGACGTGAGGAGGTTACACTCTAGAGAGATTGAGATTTGAAATTCCCAAAATGCGAATTTATGTCAACCATTAGATCATTCCAGGTGGAAGGACAGGATACGCCAGAAGAGCTACATCGCAGAAAGATCAAGCTGTCGATCTAAGATTTTGATCAATGAGCAAGATTCACTTTGGATATAAAGATAAGAGGAGGTTACGCTCCGAAAAGTTTGAGATTGGAAAAACTTGAAGCTCAGAAATCCAAAATGAATAAGGACCATCAGACTTGGAGGACATACGAGGATCGTTGGATCAGTGTTTTTGGTCAACAGACCACGTTAGAAGACCACATCAGCAAATCACGTTAGAAAGACTACGTCAACAAAGACACATAGCGCAATCAGAGAATGACAAGTGTCAAGTTGATTTGGCACTTCATGTACATGAAAATCACAAATCCAAGTGACACATGGAAGCTACTAGGCTCATGACACATCATCAAGTGACGTAAGTAAGTGACGTCACTCCAGGAGTTTTACTTCGATATTTTTACCACCAGCAGATGCCCTTAGTCTCGAAGTCTTGAATGTCGAAGTCTCGAAGTGGATACGAGTCATCTGATATGAAGATCACTTTGAATGCATTCTCAATCGTTGATCTAGTATAGTGGAAGGACAGTGTAAGTGGAAGTGTTAACCGACAGCAAGTGGTTTCCATGGCCTATGACTTATTCAGCAGGTGACCACTCCGGAGGAGAATGAAGAAGTGATCAACCTAAAGTCCTAAAGTGTCAAAGTCACTTATGATCATTGATCATGCAGGAGGGTACGTGTCAACGGATCGTGAACTTTGGGTGAAACTACTCCGAGAAAACACGAAGGATGAAATAAAGTTGAGAGTTGATATTTTTGAACCCTGAATACCCGAAGGGATTGTGACCATCTATCTAAAAGGGACATGCGTCATTGGATCATGGACTCCGGGTGAAATTCTTTGGGAGCAAGCGGAGTTTGAGAATCGAAACTCCCAAAGCCCGAAAGGAAAAATCGATCTTGTCCGTTGGTTTGGAGGGCCAAATTTCACATGATCGTTGAGAAAAGGATCACGCGTGGACAAGGGAAAGAAGGTAGAGCCATCAATTGAAGAGGACAGATGTCAGCATATCTTCCATTCTAGAAGATATCTAGTCAGCAGCAATAGGGTTTGAGATTTGAAACTACCAGACCCCAGATCACGAAGCAAATCTTAGACGTTTATGTAGGAAGGTGAGATCTGGTCCACAGACTTGAGAGGACATATTTGAACCATCCATTCATAAGCACCATCAATATCATGAGATCAATGGTCATGCTCCATTGCAAGGCCAGAACATGCTAGGGTCTTAATTTTTCATGAGTGGGCCACAATTGAAAACATGGTTTTGGATAAAGGACGCATGGAGGATCGTAGTGAATTGCGGGGAAAAAATCAGATTTCCCTAAAACAACCTATGGGCACGCCCATAATCGTGTGGTCACATGAATCTCATAGCCCAAGGTCATATCGTGAAATGGAGCCAGTGCTCACTAGACATAAATCGAGAAGTGCCTTTTTCGATTGGTGTTTGGTCACCGTTGATGATCACATGAGGGAAGGAGATCAAAAGCCAAAGAAGCCATAATTGACTGGTTGTAACTGACAGAGAAGATAAAGAGTTTCGACTACCAGAGAAGCTAATGAATCTCAGCATAACGCTCACTGATGATGAACACACTGAGTATAACCGCCAGAAAATTCAAAGAGCTTCAGGCTGGTCACCAGAGGAATTCAAGAGTCTTGAGGTAGCTACTAGTGGGATGAAGACTCGTCAAAGAGACAATTTACAGATGGAAAAGCGTCGAAGACTGTAACTTCCATAGAATCCAAAGAATCTCAATATAATGGCCCACTGATGAAGAACAGTCTCTAAATGATCACTAGAGAGAATGAAGAGATAGGTGCATGATCGAGCACAGACTTGGCATGATAAATATATGCAGAATAGAGAATATAGGGTTTCTCCTATTGAGTATGATTTATGCGGGTAGAAGCATGTTGTGTGAAGGATATGAAACGCACATAAGAGGCATAGCGCATAGAATGGAAATAATACACAGAGAATAAAGCGCGGAAGAAGCAAGGAACATAAATGAATATCTAAGAGCGGAAGAGAAAGATGGGGTGCACATACAGAGACAGAGCAGTAGATCAGAAAGATCAAGAATATGCAAGCAGGAAGACATTGATCCAGGCAGAGCAGAGAAGTGTAGCAGAACAATGATGATACTAGTAATCCATTGATACATATTGTATCATTGTGATAAATTTATGAGAAGAAAAGATTTATATTTCAGGGTGGTAGGGAGGTGCTAGGGAGTATTATT
Organism: Picea mariana; assembly: GCA_032191745.1. NCBI lineage: Eukaryota > Viridiplantae > Streptophyta > Pinopsida > Pinales > Pinaceae > Picea > Picea mariana. The sequence goes on from JASDQU010310198.1 coordinate 29,662, forward strand.
GTCCTCAGAGTTTCAAGTGGGTGCTTGAACACATGGAATTGTAGCTTCCATCTAGTTGCAGCCAGAAAACCAGGGTGGCAGGGTGGTGCAAGGGAGAACTATTGTTCTCTGTTATACAAGTTGGTGCCTGTGTAACTGGAATTTGGTGCTTCCATCTAGTTGGTGTTGGAACACTCAGGGAGTTGGTGTTTCCTTCTATTGGGTGCTAGAGAAACCAAGGAGTTGTTGCTTCCTTCTAGTGGGTGCTAGAGAAACCAGAGAGTTGGTGCTCTCAGCAAGTTATTGCTTGTAAAACAGAGGTGGTAGCCTCAAAGGGAGTTGGTTCTCCTAAGAATGATAATGTACAAAAAATAAAGATTATTTATCATATCAAGAAGAAGAGGTTTTTCCCTTTATGGGTTTCCTCAGGAAATATCTGTCTATGTATATTTCATGTGTGTGATTGATGTTGAATATTCTATTGCTTACTTCCCTCCATTATTGTTATCTTCATTGAGTTTTTTGGAAAGAGTTTAAAATGGACATAATTGTTTAAGCACATTAACAACTGATTCACCCCCGCCCCCACTCTCAGTTGTCCAATAATTGGTATTAGAGTTGATTCCTTTTATTTAAAGGTAGATCAGTAAGCTTAAACATGACAAGTCATGAAGGAACTTCAACCAATAAGGCCCCCCTATTCAATGCAACAAACTTTGGCTTCTGGAAGGTTAGGATGAGAACCTACGTAATGGATTTAGGTGCAAATGTCTGGGATGTGGTAGAAACTGGTTCTAGCTAATAAGGATGACAAGCTAAAATTCAGTTTCAGTGCTAAGGCTATGAATTCTATTCTGAGTGGGCTTGCAGAAGCTTAATTTGTAAAAGTTATGAACTTAGAATCTTCCAAAGCAATGTGGGACAAACTCATTAGCAGTTATGAAGGTTATGAGAAGGTAAAGGATGTCAATATTCAAACCTACATATTACAGTTTGAACAACTAAAGATGAATGAGGATGAGAAAGTTAATAATTTTTTCTTAAGAATTGAGGATCTTGCGAATGCCATGAAAGGTCTTTGTGAGAAGATTGAAGACGTATTATTAGTTCAGAAGATATTAAGATCTTTGCTTAATAGATTCAATCCAAAATTTTATGCAATAGAAGAACTAAATGATGTTAAGATGTTGTCTATTGATCAACTCCTAGGAACTCTAACTTCTTATGAAATGAGGATTAGTAAAGATAAGAATGAGGATTCTAAGCCTGATGAAATTAAAGAAAAATTTCTGAGAAGACTAAAGAAAGGATCAGGAAAGTACCAAGGCAAGTTGCCTTTCAAATGTTTTAACTATGGAAAGATAGGTCACTTTTCATCTAAGTGTCCACACAAGAAGAAGGACCAGAACTATGAAGGTGAAGAGAATTACAAATCCAAAAGATTTGATAAAAAGAAAAGTTTATGTGTAAAGAATTATGACTCTTCAGAAGACACAGATAGTGACTCTTCCTGTGAAGATAAGGTAAATGACTCCATGCTTATGGCCAAAGAGGATTATGACAATAAAATAATGGGAAGTGATGCTAATGATGAATAATCTGTGGTTGAATTGGAAGGAGAGTTGATCAGCGCTTTGGAAGAGATTGACAGACTCAGACTTAAGAAGAGAAAGAAAAAACAATTGTTGATACAGTTCGAGAAAGGCAGTAAAAAACCTGATGAAGACGTTGCCCTGTTAAAAGTTGAATTAGAAGAGGAAAAGAAAATAGAGGACATTCTGAAACATCAGTTATCAGAGAAGAAGGAAAGATGTGAAGCTCAGGAATAAGAAGTAGTGAAAACTAGAAAAGAGTTGGAGAAGTTTCAAGCCTTGTATCACCAAAATTTGTCAAGTATCAAAGCCTTAGAAGGATTAGCCACCATTATGAATCAGAAAACGAATCCAAAGTTGAAAACTGGTTTGGTTTATGAAGAGGGATCAAGTAGTGGTCAGCCAAGCAACAAAGAATCCATCAAGTTTGTCAAAACTACAACCAATGACAACATCAAACCTGCAGAAACAAAGGAAGATAATCAGCCACCAAGGAGGAGTAAAGAAAAAGGTGCCAGAACTGAATCTATAGAACAAAGAAATAATACACCCTCTGCTCAAGGAAATCATCAGCATGGAAGAAATCTACCTGCTCAAAGAAGACAACCATTTTCCAGGTACAAATATTTTTTCTATGGATATTGTTTCTACTGTTCTAACTTTGGCCACAAAGCTGTAAATTGTTCCTTAAGATTTAGACATGATAAATCAAGACTCCCAAGGAATAAATATCTGCCACAACAAAGAATGAGACAGCCAAGTAACAAACAACCACATATTACAAATTGTCAAATTAAGTTTAGAGACATGCAACTGAGGAGGTCAAGAAATAATGAACAACCAATGAGTAGACAACATTACACCAATCACTTTGACCTATTGAACAATGAGCTTGAATGTTATAACTGTCATAACTTTGGTCATAAGGTTGCACATTTCCATCTGAACAATTACAAAGAAGATCCAAGGATAAAACCCTTAGGTAGAAATGACAGCACATGGAAAAAGAAAGACAGTGAAAAATATGGTCTAGTACTTTCAGCTCAAAAACAAAAAGACCCCTAGTATTTAGATAGTGGATGTCCCAAGCACATGACTGGAGACAAGGACAAGTCTATGTGTATAAGTAAAAGCATAAGGACAGATAATAATGTTGATATTGAATCCTCCCCTACAAGAAAAGAAGAAGACTTAGATACAATAAAAGAATGTTTTGTTAGCATTTATCCCATGGAAGAAGTAGAAGAAGAATCATGTCATAAGATGGAAGCAGAAGTTGTGAATATTAGAAAGAAGAATGATAATTCAAACACCCAAATCAATTTCTTGAACAATTCCATGATCCTGGATGAGATCTTGGATAGTCAGAGATCACCAAATGACAAATCCAGTCTTGGATACAACAAGGAAGAAATCAGTACTCCTAAGAAACCTGATGTAAGTCCTTTATTTGTAAAGGGTGAAGACAAGTATAACACGGGTCCTTCATTTGTAAAAATGGAAAGCATGTACGACTCAGGTTCTTCAGGTTTAAATAATGAAAGAAATATTGCGATATTTAGAAGATCAGATCAAGGAAGACATCCAGAAGCTACTCATACACCTCAAAGTAAGTTTAGATGAGAGATGCCTTCATGGATGAATCAAAGGAGGTATGAGAGTGTTTGTAACGGTTCTTTTTTTCTCTTATGATCGATATGGTCATAAAAGCCTTGGATTGTAGGCATCATGAAAAAATTATATATATATATATATATATATATATATATATATATATATATATATATATTATATTATATTATATATATATATGAGCTACAATTGCGCAGTGTTTCAGTAGGACTGCAACATCCTTTAGAAACACAGGGGGAGTCATTCAATTATGACAAGAAAAGGTTGATGAAGGAGTCCCAATAAGAGAGAAGAGAAATATTGAGTATACTACAGAGGACACAGCTGAAGCTGAAGATGAACAAGTCCAAGAATCCAATATGTCATTCCAAGACCAAGCACATCTCAATAAAATACCACTTTCTGAGAGAGCAGGTCACCAATAAGATTGTCCAGGTTCATTACATTCCAACCATAGAACAAATTGAAGACATATTTACTAAACCCATATCCAAGACACCATTTGAATATCTATGTCATAAGTTGGGTGTCATCTCTTCTCTCACCTAAGAGAGTCCATCCTGTCAGGGGGAGTTTGTGTTGGTTGAATATCTGATACCTCTAAAAAGTACTACAACAGCTCAGGGAGAGCATTTTTTCTTTGACATTGATGTCAAAGGGGGAGAAAAGGTGTGGTATGGATGCTATAGTTGGAGGTCTAAGTAGAACAGTGCAGCCCTTCAGGGTTTCCATGAATTCCAAAGGGGGATATTGTTGGCATGTTTACAGAAAGAGTGTGCTTGTCATTGTTGACTTCTTTCTTGTTTTACCATTGACGATACCCTCGTCACCCAACCGTAGGATGAAGACACCCTCTGAGCACATTAACCTTGACTGAGAATTACTCTGGAAGCAAACCCTAGGCTAGATATCCAAACAAGTTGTAGCACATCTTTCTCCAAGGCTAGCACACCAACAATAGTTGATCAAACAGTCCAAACCCTAGCCAAGAGATAGTCCAAGCAAACACTAAAATTGCTAGCTACAGCAGCTGCACCTACAGCTCTCTTCCACACGTGTGCACCAAAATGGGAACTGCAGTGCGCACCTGTTGTTGTCTGCAATTCTGAGATGTGTCAAATGAGAACTAGTGCCCTGTATTTATAGTGGTTCTGCCAAATTTGTTGGGGCCAACTTCTCCTTCTGGATATGTGTCTTTTCAGTATATTATTATTATTTATGGCCGAATTATTCTCTTGGAGTCTAATAACCTAATATAAATTATCTTCTTGAGCCGACAAGACTTCTAGGGTTATTAGCCAACTTATTAGGGTTTCTCTTGCTTCCTGGAGTCTTTTATTCCTGTCAGGTTCACACGTGGAGGTAAATACCTCCTGTAGCTACCATAATATCAACACTCCCTCCTAGCTAGGGAGGTATTACAAGTAATGGTCTTGAGCACAAAAACATACCATTTACCCGGTAGAATCAATATAGTCGTCTAGACTATTTCATGACTAGATCATGAGCATCACCATCAGCTACATCATCTCTCGAAACCATACTTCATATGAGTAATTAGACATGATGTTGGATAAGTCACTCACACCATAGAGTGATACAAGAGCCACTCTTATAATCTAGAGGAGTAAATGCTCTGAACCAATTTTCGTCTGGAAAATCTTTGTTCATTATTCGTCTAGATGGTGATTATTTCCAATAAACTGTTGATAGTCTTCAAGGAAATTAGAACAAAAATAGAACACAATTGTGTCTATCCATAGTAGTACATAACTACAATTCATTGGTACACTACCACACCAAGTAACACACAAGTACTTGATCAGCAACGTATAGTCATGAACAGTGGAACATATCCACCACAGTAGTCTTCATCTACTGTCATACAGTCTTCATAACAAACATCTGATAGAAAACTGCACATAAACAATGTTATGATATAAACTAAATCATCTGGGCCAATCTTTCACTCACATCTGTGAGCTTTAAAAGAATATTTGCCTCACGAACAATGGAACATATCCACCACAGTAGTCTATATCTACCGTCTTCATAACAAACATCTGATAGAAACCTGCATAGAAACAATGTTATGATATAAATTGAATTATCTGGGCCAATGTTTCACTCACATCTGTGAGCTCTGAAAGAATATCTGCCTCAGAGTAGACTAATGAGATATTTGGACTATTCTTCTCAGGCAAGGAAGAATAATTGTCCTGTCTTCTGAACCTGGACCATTCCCCACCCTGGGCCATTCTTCCTACACTAATCANTAAGGAATGACTGTCCAGACCATTTCCTCTGTTAACCACAAGAGGAAAAGACTGTCCTGTATCAACCTCCAAAATAGACCATTCCTCATGTTAACCACAATGAGAAATCGTTGTTCGGCGAGGCAGGCCAGTCTTCTTGAGTAACCCTCGAGAAGAGAGACTGCCCTAGACCACTCCCCATGTTAACCACAATGGGAATTCGTTGTCTATGATACATCAGCAATCAAACTACTTCCCATGTTAACCACAATAGGAAGTGACTGTCCGTCAGAAATCTCAATCCACTTTTTGAACAGGAAAGCATCTGTCCAAGATGGACTCTTTTTCAAGTTTAAAGATGATTGTCTTCAATAATGTTTTCAGTGCTCCCTCCTAACTTGGAGAGTCATTTCTTCCTTTTTCAATAATAAGGAAGTTGTTTCCAGGAGATCTAGCTTGAGTACGCAAACTCTTTCATCTTGGATAGAAGTTTTACCAAAATGTCTGCTTATCTGCTCATCTGTGGAGATATGTATTGGAGAATTATTTTCTCCTTTTTGGACTTCATCATGGATAATGTAATTCTTGATTTCAAATGTACTTTAGTCTGGAACACTGTGAAGGCTTCATGTAGATCTGAACAATAGAGTATATCATAGTTGGAAAACTGGAACATATCTATGTGGCACTTCTTCTGTCATCATGAGATTTGATCTACTGAGTAGTCATCTTGATGTTATAGGAAATCTTCACCACACTTATGCTGTGCACTGGAGGTTCTCCACCAAGTTATCTTCTTCTATCTACATACAGGAGTCTCTTTCTGGTATGCCTCAAAGTCTTTGAGATTGCTCTTCATACGCTCTTTATTCAATTTTCTCTGGAGAACATTCTTTTGCATTTATCTGATGTAGAATTCCGACTCATGGATGTTGCGGATGATACAATGACTCATGTAGTGATATGTCTGGTGTACTGGAACAAGTAGTCATCATAGTCTTCTCCCTCCATCTGGGAGAACCTCTAGTTCTAGATCTTACAATGCTTTCATTCATAAGTCTTACACTGTTCTTCATCATGACTTTCAAATCTTCTACTTGATTTCTTTTATTGAGTTCATATCAGGCTGGTAATCTTTTGATTCTTAATATTATGACTGGTTATTCTAGATTTTCTTTCTTTCTTGGAATCTTCATGTTCTTCTTCATGTTTTTCTTTATCTCTTGGGTCCATGGAGTTTCTTATAGATTCCATGTCCTAAATATTCCACTTCTTTCTTTCATCATAGGATCACGGATTTAAATGCACAACCAGGAATACTTTAAGGCTTCTCTTCGAAGAAGTCTTCTTCTATGGTTGAACTGAACATGTACTTTCTTTCATGGATGTTACCATGGATATATATTTCATCATCTTCAATGGATCATAGGATTAGCTCCCTCCTAATCCTTGCTTCATGTATAAGTGCATATAATCGGCTCCCTCCATCTAACAGAGTCCACGCTTCCATCTGCATCCTTATTGTCTTCTTCAATATATAATTGGCTCTCTTGTCTAACAGAGTCCATGCTTCCATCTTGTTGTTTTGTACAGAACGTCATAAGTCTTTTTCCAATTTCCTCTCGGTTGTTGACTTATTTCTGTTTTTTCTTCTTCTAAGTCTTTTCATGATTGATTCGTCTTAATAGCTTTCACATGATTTGTATTTCATCCTTTCATGTGTATTATCTAATGATATCCATTTTCATCTTGTTTGTTCTTCCATAGGTTATAGTTCTTCTTGGAACACATTATCTTCCAAGAGATAGATATACAAGATATGTATAGAGACGATGCAAACAAGATATGTACAAGAAATAGGGAGAGTGTTGTTACCTTTTTAGAAGAAGAAGTCTCTTCCATCCTGCTTAGTCTTCTTTGTAGGTTCCTTTTCTTCAGAAATCAATGCTTCGTGTTTCTCCTTCCTTTTCTTTAGCTCGGGACACTGATTCTCATAGTGACCGTACTTTTGACAGTTGAAGCATTGTACTTTTGAAATGTCTTTCTCTTGATTTGGCTTCCTCCTTGAGCCAAACTTCCTTTTGTTCCTGA
>JASDQU010310199.1:18698-35705 GCA_032191745.1 Picea mariana
TTTGCCAAGAGACATGCTTTTGAAAAGAACACGTGGTCTCTCCATGTGGATGGATTAGTCTTTTCATTTAAGCAAATTCAATTTCTAGAAATCTAGGAGTCAAAGCCAAGGAATCTTCAGCAAGGGCCCCGTGGAATTTGTTTACTTGGTATCCACTGAGTGAATTATTTTGCTTAGAATTGTTCTTGTTGGTAAATCTGACAATTAAAAATGTTGAATTACTTAGCTTGGTTCAGAATACTACTCTTCTTGGGTAAGGTCAACTAAAATCCCTCAGAGGGGTCTTGAGCCTCTTCCTTTGCGAAGGTATCCTTCTTCCATCCAAGTGGCTTTAAGATACTAGAAGCGCTAGTGACAAGAAGGGCTAACCCCTCTTTCTATGAACTATATGGGGCACTCTTCGTTCTAATCAAGTGGTGTACGCAAGCTCACTCTTTTTATACAAGGTGGAACAACTGCAGGATAGTAGGTGTGATCCTAATCATGAGGACCTTCAAAAGTGTGTGGTAACCTTGCATGTGATTAATCAACTTAAAAACTACAATTAATACATGCTTAAAGTCTTAAACCTTTCACTAGTCCACCCAACACCCTGGTAAATTTTAGTTTGCACCTAGTTACTTATTTTCTTGTAAATGTAGCAACCTATTGAAGGGTTGTAATTGCATCTTTCAGATCCCAATTTTCAACTTTTAAAAGTCTCGAGACCACTTTCCAGGTAATTTTGGGTAATTATGAGTGATTCTGGGATTGTTTTCATGCATTACAAGGCCCAAGCATCTTGTTGTTCATCATTTACAATCATATTAAACAACATGGATCCAATTTTTCAAATACATTTCGAGTCTTGATTTTCAGTGTTTTTTCATAAGTCATTCACTGAGTAATTGTTTTGGACCTTGGTTTGCCTAGGAACCAGTTTCGAACATTTTCCCAAGGTCATAAGGGAGTGAACAACTTGGTGTTCACTTTTATCAGTTTATTGGTCCAAAAATCAAGAAGCTCATTTTCACCCTCTTGTCCATAGAAAATCACCCCCATGAATTTTTGACCACCTAAGGAGTTGATGGAGGGAGATACATAGATTGGGTAGTCCTAAGAGGGATTTTATGCAATTCCATCACCTCTCCTTCTTCCTATTTTCATCGCCTTAGACACAATACCATCTGAGGTGCAGGTAGTCTCTGCTTCATGCCGAGCTATCAAAGAGGCTATAGTCAACTTCATCGTTGCATAGGTGGGATTTGTCTCAACAAATGGATTTTTCTTATAACACCTGGGACACTGTGGCTTAAAAAAATGATAAAAGGGGACATTGGCTCTCCCCTATGTGTTTTCTATGTTCTCATCCTATACCCGAATTTACACCAACAATTGGGTATCACCACCTTGTCGTTTATCACCACCTTGTCGTTTAACTCTGTCCTTCTACATTTCGCTATGTTTCTTGGATGCCAGTATCATTGGGACTATTTTCGTGGTCGTAGGTCTTAGCATGACCCCTCCATCTCCCGCAATTCAAGCCTAGAATTTGTCAACAACATGGTGCAGCAAGACACTTATGCCTTAGCTAATGATTTATGGGAAGAGACCCCTCCTCATATCAGAGATCAAAATTATGAATGTTGAGAACACCATCCACTTGGAAAGGGGGACTATCTATGACCAAGAAATAGACATAGAATTTGGCAATTGGATCCCCAACCTAGGAAGCTCCAGATCCTGAGATACCAAGTTACACTGGAAAAATATTGATATGTACTAGCACACCAAGACACTTGTCAGGAAGATCTTGCAGGACTAGGATGAGGTGTGTGAGGAAGTTCTCTTACAACTGGATGAAGTAATGCTCCAATGCAAATCTATTGTCTCAAGGCTTCTTCATCAGGTTCATCAGGACATCGCTTAGCCTCATGGCATTCCCTAGCCTCCAACTAATAGGCAATCTTCAGGGCTAAGCGACACCCCTATAAACTAAATTTATGTATGTTGGAATTTTTTTTTATCCTATACTTGTTTTTCGGGAATCTATATTATCACAATATCATGAATATTAGAAATCTATACTTACTCAATAGTCTCACTAGTATATTTAGAATTTAGAATCTTGATCAAACTCTATTGATAGCTGACCTATACCACTATTTTTGGTCTGGTTTCCTCAGTGGCAGGCCAACAACTAAGTGAATTTTGTACAATTTCATTTTATCGTGATAAATATAAATAGACCTATTTGCCAAAAAAAATGAAGAATGTTATTATTTTTTATATTGTATTTTATTTTAGGAATAAATATATAGAAAAATGTAGAAACAAAAGATAAAAAATGGGGAAAATGATTTATAACAAATTACCTTGAATCTTATTTGGTTGATAATGTTGGTCTTCAATACTAGATAATCTTCCAAACATTGTCTCTATTAAGTTTATTTGGTCTCTATTCAATCTCGATTGCCTCCATTTTTTTTCATTGTAATAGTGGCCAACCTTGACCAATATTTTGACATATTCAATGCAAACATGATGTTTCATCTTGTTTGAGTGTTCAATCAATATATATAGACAGACACGATTGTGCTTAATCTCAACTACATGTTCTTGGATTTCAATTTTGATGGAACACCTAATTATTTCCCCCATGTAAGGTTTTCGACATGAGAAAGGGATTATGTAGAGACTTTTTGATTCACTGGATCAGAGGGGTCCTTAAACAAACTTGAGGGAGTTTCTAATTGTGATTAGGGGTTTGAAATTTGATTCAATGCCCATCTTAATTAAAACCATATAAATTTTGTTCGTAGCCCCTTGAATCTAGGGCAAGAAGACTTTGGAAAACTCATTTTTTATGTGTTCCTTTTTCTCGGGTCCTTCATTAGCATTTTGAAAGGCCTTAATCCCCTAATATTCCTTATAGCCACTATCTTTAAAGACTTTTAGGAGATGGATTTTTTCTTCCTCTAGATAATATTTATTTTAGATTATAAGTGCTCTGGTTGCTAGAGTGTTAAGAACCCTGGGTTTCTGATGAAGTTTTTCTTCCTCTAGATAATATTTATTTTAGATTATAAGTGATATGGTTACTAGAGTGTTAAGAACCCTGGGTTTTTGATGGGATGATGGTGGGAATTTGTATGAAGGTATCGTTGAGTATGAATATTTATTTTGTAACTTGAACATCAAAAAAGAGTAAGTTGCAGTTAAATTCAATCTCCATAATCACTTGTATATGTTCAAATTATATATTAAGATGGTTAACAAATTATAAACAAATACAAACTACAAATTGTACCAAAAAATAAAACATTAAAGTCATAAATCAAATCATATATTACAATATTTTGAATTAATTCTAAATTAACAAGAGAATCAACATAAGATAAACTCATTAATAACTTAATTAATTTAATTAACAGTTTATAACCTAGTTAAACTAAAGTCTTATTAATAGTCTAATTAATTTAGTTAAATTTTTATAACATAGTTAAACTAAATTTTTATTAAAGTAAAGTATTATTAATGTTAATTGGGTTTAGCTTGTGTGGTTGGGAGGAATTATTTTTATTCTTCCCATTCCAGCTCAACTCTTGTAAGGCTCATAATAAGTATATTATTGTAATAACTTCGAACCCTCTTAAAATTTCTTGTTAAATATGTAATTATTTTTATTTAATTAATTAAAAATATATTTAAAAATATTAGAATTCCATCTTGTTACCTTTAGGATCATTGCAGAGGAGTTCCACAATACTAAAACCAATATTTTTTGTTGTTTTGTTGAATTTAGAAAATCTTTTGACATGGTTCCTAGGAAAAACCTTTGGAATAGGTTGAAAGAGATAAAAGTGCCTCTCGAGTTGAGGGCTAATAAGGATGTATGAGAACGTTATTGCTAAGTTTAAAAACATTGAGGGCTAGTCAAAAGAGATTAACTGCAATATTGGAGTCAAACAAGGTTGTCCCTTGTCCCCTACCCTTTTTGGCATATACATTGACAAGTTAGAAGATTGATTGGAAAAAGCAGGTTGTGTCATCCCTACTCTCACTGGTATAGTCATCAATCTTCTTGTTTATGCCGATGATATCGTTCTTATGGCAAGGAGTCCCCGTGATCTTGAAAACCAACTAAGAATCCTCAAGGATTTTTGCTCCAATATGGGTACGACTGCTAATACTGATAAGACTAACGTCATGATTATTAAATCCAATAAGATCACTTATGATACCTTCATATATGATAACAATAACTTGGAGGAAGTGAATTCATACAAATATCTTTGAAATATTCACCACAAGCTCAATTGGAATTATAGCTTTGAGAAAATGGTTATTGGGGGATGGAAATCTTATTATGGGCTTGAAAACAATTGTAAATCAACTGATCTTTGGAGTTGGGATAAGAAGAAACTCCTCTTTAAGACTCTTGTTACACCTGTTATTCTTTATGGATGTGAAGTATGGGGTTGTAGTATCTCTCGTGAATCCTGGATAAAGATAGAGCAAATACAAAAGAATTTTATAACCTATAATCTCAAAATTAAAGGAAATACACCCTATCCCATCCTCCTCTTAGAAGCAAGCCTCTCCCCCATTGAGAGCATGGTTATGACTAGATACCTAATGTATAAGAACAAGTTAAACAACATCAAAGACAAGAGGCTTCCTAAAATTGCTTCAAAATCGAGTCATAACCACCATCGACTCAAGCAAGGATGGAATAAAGATACTCGGTCTTGCATAAACTATTGGGGAATCATGGAAGACACCATTTTGTAGAATAAAGATACTATTAAAAAAATCATCAAATCAAAATTTAAGGAGAAAATGAGGTGTGATAAAGAGTTAGAGGAAAAAAGAAAGTTAAGGTATTATAAGGATGTAATCAACCCTAATCTAGAAGATCAAAATTATCTATTTGTTTTGCCAAGTGTAAAGAAAAAAATAAACATTCTAAGATAAGAACAAATTCTCACAAGCTCCATAGTGAAATTGGGGGTTGGTCAATTCCTAAAACGCCATGGGATGAAAGAGTGTGTCACCTTTGTGACACTAAGAAGGTTGAAGATGAAAAGCACTTTCTCTTAGATTGTCCAACCTATACCCATATTAGATCTCATTTTCAAAATATTTGTCACACTACCAACCTTCCTAACCTCTTAACTCAACAAAAGTATGGTGATCTTGGAAAGCTTCTCTTAATGCTTTTTGAGCACAGAAACAAAATTCTAAAGAATCACAAGTAATCACTTACCCTCTTAAAGTCCAATAAACCAATTCGATCTTAGTGTACGTTAATCATCATCATCATCATCATTTAAAAAATAAAAAATAAATAAAATTATTTTCTTGAATTCTTTTAACCTTTCATCTACCACTTAACCTTTAATTGAGCATGGTATTTTAATTGAAAATTTAAAATACCATTCAACCCTTCGTAAAGCTTTTCAAAAATCTTGATTCATCTTTTAAATGGCTCAATACAATGTTTACACAGTATTTATTGGTGGTTTTCGAACCCTCTTGATTAATTAACACTTGATTGAGTGTCCGCAAATTTGTCCAAACCTTCCATTGAGGTTCTATTTATACTTGATTAAGGTTCTACCAAAACCAATTTAACCCCCTTCTTTTACTAAAAAGTACAACGCACTCTTACAATGTCATCCCAATAATTAATTTATAATCTAACCACAACATTTAAAGAAATCAATGTAATTTTTTATTTTTTACAACTTCAAAGCTCCTTCTATATATTTTGAGATTATGACATTAGTTTTTCCTTCATAATAATTATTACCATTCCTACTTTATGACTTTTAATGTTTTTTTTATCCAAATGTTAAAGGGAGTGAGTTCTTTGTATGCGTTAAAACAAGATCAAAATGGAGGGTTGTTCTCTGTTCAGTTCTTGCAATTTAGACTATAGTTATTTATAATATAAATATATAGTTATTTATAATATAAATATACATGTAAAAATTATAATGGTTACTTATAATATATTAATGAAAATGAAAATATAGAAAAACAATAGTTTCTTAATTTGATAATTTTAATGGTCACTCATAATATATTAATGAAAATGAAAATATAGAAAAACAATAGTTTTTTAATTTGATAATTCTAGATACATACATAACTAGTTTGAATATAATATACATAACTAGTTTGAATATAATATAAAAATATGAAACATATAAAATCAAATTATATTTTAGAATATATAATTTTTATTTATGAAAATTTTGTATAATTATATAAGAATTTAGTTCTTTTAATTTTGTCTACAAAGTATTAAAGTATCATGCATGTGTTTACCTTAAAATAATAATTTAGTACCCATATAAAACATTGTATGATGTTGAGTATAGTTTGTATTAAAGAAAAACTTTTTTTTGAAATTTTTGATGTTATTTTTATTATTTTTAAAAAATATTAAAATCAATGTAGCTTTGAGATTAAGTGGTCAAAAATTAATATAGGGTTTGAGGGCTTTAACATAATCAAATTTTTTTAGTGTATAAATCTTAATTTGTAACAGCAAAATTTTTAATTTTTTTTGAATGGATAAGAAAATTAAAAATTACATCAAAAATAAAACTCATATATATTTTATAATTATGAAAAATGAAAAATAATATATATATATATATATATATATATATGGCTCTATTAAAAAGAATGTTATGCTCATTAATGCAATCATTTCTTACATATATGACGTACCTAAGATACATAAGAAGACATTTGAGTTAGCATCAATATCATGTCACTATACACCAATATTCCAATGGACAAGGTTTTTGTTGTCATTCATGTTTTTCTTGTGATTAAAACATTATACACACATAATGTTTTTGTTGTCATTCATGTTTTTCTTGTGATTAAAACATTATACACACATAAACTTGGTCAAGATATTTGTTATATTGGCATTCTCTTATAAAGGAAGAATTTATGAATGGATTCACGGTGTTGATTCTTCAAAATTCATTGTAGGGAAATTATGTAAATTTAAAAATTTGATTTCACCTTGAGGTTCCTTAAATCTATTTTCTATGATCTTTCAACCTTAAGGATAAATCTAAACTATAAAATACAATAGTGTATACTTCACTTGTTTTCAACCCAATTCACAATGCATCCCAATAAAATATATACTAAACAAGAGCACTTCAACAATATAATGTTTTAGCCCATAGGGAACACTTTCGAGGAATATAAAATATCTAAAAATACTTACTACAACATATTTATTAAACCCCTAAATATGTCTCTTTATTCTCTATATGTTTATTAATCACTTACAAAATCTATTCAATGTTATGACAAGTTATCATGCATAACTAGCACTAGAAACTACTTGATTATCAAGATAACATAAGCTGAAAATAAAATTTGCAAGTATGGAAAGTTTGGAGAGCATGGACACTTCATATATATAAATAAGATGAAGTACACACACATACAAATAGCTTAATAAAATTTGGTACAAGTTATGCTCTCCAAACTCTAGAGAAGAAAACAATAAGAAAACCCTAGCTACATATTCGTCCTAACTAGGAATTCCTCTCAACCAATGTTGGTCACTCCACCAATGATACACAACAAATCAACATACACATAGACAAGTCCTACTTGGAACCTACACTTGTATCCCATAAGTGTACAAGAGAAAACGATATTGTCTCCCATTATCTTCTCCACATTAATCACTCCAAGTAGCATTAGGGTTTCCAAATGCCACAATACCCTAGTCTTCTTCTTTCACAAGAACAAAAAGAATGAGTTATTCCCTTTAATCCTCTAAGGTTGATCCCAAACCCTAGAATACTTTTCTTATTAAGGAAATACATAGCCCCAGTCTGATCCAGATGGATGTCGGTGGCCTCCCACCTATTCCAATTGGCTCATTTTGGCAGTTTTCCAGTTTTTTCCTAGTTTTCGAGTCCCTAACTTCCGAGGTCGTTTTAAGGCCCTAAACAACATTTTTAGGGATCGCCACAACCATCCAACATATGTAGGGCTCTCCACAGGAAACATGTGTAGTCCTCGGATAGATCTTTCCAACGGGCTATTGTGTGCCTAAAATGAAGATCGTATGCAAAAGTTACGACCCCTGGAAGTTGATGTACTAACTTACCCAAATGGGGCCCACATGACTTTTGGAGCTTCATCTCCTAGGGTTAGGTTTTTGGATGTCTAGGGTTTTTGACATTCCTGTTTATTGTAAAAAAGGCCTTGAGAGCCTCATTGTGATCATCTTGTGGAATGAGCACAACTGTCACATCTCTTCTTAGAGATAAGCTGTCACCATTCTAGCAAGCTTGTTTTCCACTGCATTTTACAGTTTCAACTTATTTTCTTATTGAATAGAAACCAGTTTTACTGTATATCTATTATTCTGTGTTAAACATATTTTGATAATAATCTGTATTCATTTCATTCTTCTCATAAAATCCAGATCAGTGGTATCAAAGCAGTCTGCTCCTTTTCGTTCTTAATGCATGTCCCCAACGAGGTCAAGGTACAAAGAATTAGGTCTCGAGCTTGTTTCTCTTGAGGAGGAAATCCCTCGCACGCCCAAACGACCTCTCATGGCGGGAGAAAAGAAAGATGACAGGACATGAGATCCCTTCAAAAATTTTCTCGAGGAAGCCCTCACGCAACAGAGGAACGAGATGATGGATAGTTTTGCACAAATCCTTCAGCGGTTACCAACAGGCAACACATCTTCCTCAAACAGAGGTGTCGCCCCCTTCAAGGTAAAAATCAACTTCCATATTTCTATATTTGAAGGTCAGATAGACACAAATGTTGTAGACAAATGGTTGAATCTGCTAGAAGGGAATTTCTCTATTCATAACTTCTCGAATAGAGAAAATATTACTTTTGCGCTCCTCAAAGTTGTTTCCCATGTCAAAGATTGGTGGGAAAAATTTTGTGAGCAAAAGGAAACAAAGGAACCCTCATTATTTACAGTCTTGTCACATGGGAGTCTTTCAGGGATGACATTAAGGAACAATACTACCCTATTGGAAGTTATGACGACCTATATACAAAATGGACCACACTGCAGCAAGAGAGAGACCAAGTAGTGCCTGAGTTCACAAATATCTTCCATACCTTGCGCACCAATATGGATATCAAAGATTCTGAGAAACATCTGGTGCTCAAGTATCGTGTCAGTCTGCATAGATACATCTAGGCTGAAATGGAATTTCTAGACATCTCATCCTTGGGTGTGACCTACTGATATGCCGTCAAAATTGAGCAGAAGCTCAAACAAAAGACGCGGCAATTTGGGCCTGGAACCTTTCACAACAAAATATAGGAAAGGGCGGCCCCAACCCGTAGAACAAAGGACAGAGAAAAGACGTACTGCCACAAGAAAACCAGTCCAGGCCACAAGCAAATAAGGACATCAGAAAGACAAATAAAGATATCGGGAAGTGGTGCGAATTCCATAAGAGCCCTTGGCATAACACTATTGATTGTCACTCAAATTAGTCGTTGGTGGCTAAGGTAAAAGCCTATGAATCAGATGTGGGTTCCGACTCTGATTCAGAACTATAAATGGGGATACAGACCATTGATGCAGAACCCAGTGCTACCGTTGCTACCACCAAGCTCCAGCACAGTGAACCAGACGAGCTAGAGGAAGGAGAGCGCCTTTTTCATTCATAGATGTGGGTGAAGGGTACCCCGTTGCACTTCATATTTGATAGCGGTAGCCAGAAGAACTTAATCTCAGTAGAGGTTGTCAAGCGACTCACCCTGCCAACAACGCCGCACCCACAACCCTACACCATTGGATGGCTCCGCCAAGGAAGCAACATCTGCAGCAGCCAACATGTCGCATGTCATATGGCATCAATCCCTTAAAAGACGAGGTATTGTGTGATGTTGCCCCTCTTGAAGTTTGTAATGTTCTTTTGGGCCAACCATATTTATGGAAACACCATGTTGTATATGAGTCTAGTCCTCGTAGTGTTATTATTACTTTGACTAAGAAATTGTACAGGATACCGGAGGTAGTCCCACCTAGTGTTATTTCCTTGATCTCTGCCAAGAAATGCAGGAAGGTCATCTCTCAAACGGGGAAGTTTGTCTTCTTCGTGATTCACTCTTAGAATGAGCGAAAGATCATGGCCACATCCAGGGCCTTCACGGATGACCTCTCCATACAACAAAAGAAAGTGGATAAGGTCATGGAAGCATACTCGGATATATTCTCCTCACCTACCGCGGTACCTCTTCACTGTCAGGTCAAGCACCCCATCGATTTGACCCTCGGTACACCACTTCCCAATGGTCCAGTTTACCACTGATCTCTGGTAGAGAATGAGGAGATCAAGCAACAAATCCAGGAACCTCTCCATAAGGGGCACATCCATCCCATATCATCACCTTGCGGGAGCCCAATCGTGATGGTACAAAAGAAAAATGGAACATGACGACTTTGCATTCATTACCGAGCCCTGAATAAAATCACAGTCAGAAACTGGTACCTGATTCCCTGAATCGATGAACTCCTTGATCAACTCACAGGGGCCAAATACTTCAGTAAGATTGATCTGAATTCTGGCTACCACCAAGTCTCGATAGACCAGACATATGTATGGAATACCGCCTTCAAGTCAAAGGAAGGTCTTTTCGAATTGTTGGCCATTCCCTTTGGCTTGACAAATGATATAGCCACTTTCATGAGGATGATGGGCGATATCCTGCAACCATTCACCATTAATTTTGTAGTGATGTATCTAGATGACATTCTCATTTACAACAAGACTTGGGTAGAACACTTGATCATATTCAGCGAGTTCTTCACACCCTGCGACAACACAAGCTAGACGCCAACTTGGAAAAATGATCCTTCGGCATGGACAGGGTCCATTACCTGGGCTACATCATTGATCAACATGGTGTACATGTGGATCTAGCCAAGATCCAACTCATTTGTGACTGGCCAACCCCAACCACACTCACTTTTCTTCGTAGCTTCTTGGGCCTTGCCAATTTCTACCACAGGTTTGTGTTTGGATTCTCCCATATTGCATGGGCCCTCAACCAAGTAACCAACAGTGGTGGTAAGGTGAAATTTGTGTGGGGTTGGTCCCAACAAAAAGTGTTCGATGATTTGAAGAAACACTTGTGCTCAGCCCCAGTAATTTCACTACCAGACCTGCAACAACCCTTTGAGATCGAGATAGATGCTTTAGACTATGTTGTCGGCACCGTTCTCACTCAGCATGACCACCCCATGGCCTATCATAGTGAGATACTATCAGATGTTGTTTGTAAGTACCCTACTTACGACAAAGAAATGTACTCCATTGTGCAAGCCTATCGCCAATGGAGACATTTCATTCTTGGGAAGGAGACAGTCATCCACATTGATCATATGTCACTGCAGTTCATACAGACACAAGGAAAATTGCAGAATGACCACCATCAGAAGTGGTCCACATACTTGCATCAATTCCACCTCAACATCAAGTATAAAACATGAAGCACCAACTGCATCGTTGATTGCCTCAGCAGACTGCCAGTCGCGACACTCACCATGGTGCTAGACTCTTGCGGCCATGAGACCTCTGGATGGCCCCAAATCTATGAGACAGACTCAGACTTTGCCAAATGTTGGGTGCAAACGAAGTTATCGCTAATTTCCATCTTTAGGATGGGTTGTTGTGTCGTCTGGGCCATATCTGTGTTCCATCAAGAGTGTAAGTGAATTTGATATGGGGATCCCACTACAGTTAGGTGGCAGGACACTCTGACGTTGAAAAGATAGTGGCAATGCTACAAAAACATTTCTACTGACGGAAACTTTGACAAGAGGTCAACAAGTATATTAGGTCCCGCATTGCCTACATTATTGTCAAATCGACCACTAAGAAACAGGGTCTGTACACCCATCTGCCTACTCCTGATAGGCCATGGGAATCCATTTCTATGGACTACATGTCGGGCCTCCCGTCCACCATGCAGGGAAATGACTGTGTTTTGTGGTTGTTGATCACTTTTCTAAGATGGCGATTATGGTCGCCTACAAGAAGAGCATCACTGCAGAGACCACTGCCAAGCTCTTCTTTGAATGAGTCTGGGTACATTTTGGAATCCCACAAACCATTGTCTCACATCGGGACAGTCGATTTCTCAACACATTCTGGTCGAGCCTTTGGTCACTGCTGGACACTAAGCTCAACAATTCCACAGCCTTCCACCCCCAGACAGATGGCCAAACCGAGGTTGTAAATCAAATGATCGTTCATATCCTGCACATATATAATTCCAAGCACCCTCACACATGGGATGAGAGTCTTCCCTATGTCCAACATAGCTACAACCGAGCCTTTCATAGCTCAACTGGTCACAACCTCTTTCAGGTGGGGTTGGGATTCCAACCATTGGGTCCCATAGATGTTGCACTACCCCTTGCAGTCACCTCGACCGACTCATCTCCTGCTCCAACTGAAGCTGAAAAAGCCACCCAGTTCATTGAGAGGATCCATCACATCCGTCAATAGGTTCGGGATATCCTACAGAATTCCAATGACAAGTACAAGCAACGCCATGATCAACACCTGGGTAACAAAGTTTGGTTGCATTTGCAGAAAGAACGCCTTATCAGACCCCATCTGAAGCTTCTCCCACTCCGTTATGGTCTGTACACCATAACCAAGGTTGTGGGTGATAATTCTTTTGAGCTCAACATTCTTCCTTTCCTTGGTCTACATCCAGTGTTCAACGTGGATCTCCTTCGACCTTATTTCCCACCATTATTGGACACCTCAAAGATAGCATAACAACTGACACCAACAGAGCTCAACACCGACTGCATAAAACAAGAACCCGGTGATCAGATTGTGGACAAACATGTCAAGGGAACTCACCAACAAAGGATCCAGCTTTATCGAGTTGTCAAAGCGGGCCAATCCTGCACCAAGGGAAGTAGCTCACCCGGGGACAAATTCAGCAGACATTTCCTCATCTAATGGGGGAACTCAATGCAATGAAGACTGTTTCTTCCTAATGGGGGAGGATTGATCCAAATGAATTTATGTGGCCTCCCACCTATTCCAACTGGCTTATTTTGGCATTTTTCCAGTTCGGTAGATTTTTCCTAGTTTTCGGGTCCCTGATTTATGGGGCCGTTTTGAGGCCCTAAACAAAGTTTATAGGGATCACCACAGCCAACATGTTGATGGATCACCACAGGAAACATGTGTATTCCTTGGATATACCTTTCCAAAGGGCTATCGTGCGACTAAAACAAAGATTGTATGCAAAAGTTACAACCCCGGGAAGTTGATGTACTAACTTACCCAAATGGGGCCCACATGACTTTTGGTGCTTCATCTCCTAGGATTAGGTTTTTGGATGTCTAGGGTTTTTTAAATTTCTGTTTATTGTAAAAAATGGCCTTGAAAGCCTCATTGTGATCATCTTCTGGAATGAGCGCAGCTGTCACATATCTTCTTAGAGATAAGCTGCCACCATTCTAACAAGCTTGTTTTATGTTGCATTTTATAGTTTCAACTTATTTCATTATTGAATAGAAACCAGTTTTACTGTATATCTATTATTCTGTGTTAAGCATATTTTGATAATAATCTGTATTCATTTTGTTCTACTCATAAAATCTGGATCACAGTCTTCTTCCTGAATCTCCTCGAAATCATAGTGCTCAAGATAAAGAGAGAAAAGTACTACATAAGAGAGTACAAATGAAAGAGACGAATTCACTCTAGCTCTCACATTCTAATACAATGATGAGACCCTAATGATCAAAATATTCTCTTCTACCTCTACTTATATGAAAGGTAAGGGAGGAAAAAAATAACAAAGTGGACCAAGTCCACAATAAGCAACCTCACTAGACAATAGATAGGCACATATGTGAAGCACTCCAACTCTAAGTGACACATGTCAAGCTCCAAGGTAGGAAAGTCCAACAAGCAATGGTCTAAAGTTGAGTTTTCTATGAGTTGTATCCAACACTTCTCCTCCAAAGGCCTCAAATTCTCTAATAATTCCTCCTAACCCATGTGTACCTTCAGGTCCACCAACACTTATGTGAATACTCCTCAACTCAAGAGTTATCACCTCATTTTTTCTCATAAGAGACTTTCAGGAGATCATTTAGAAGCATCCTTAGTTAGAAAGAATACAACACAATAAAAATACCACATGGCTACTTTACATAACCTCAAAGAGAAATGAAGAAACCTCTGAAAGTGGGTTTGGATACACTTGCATGACCTGCCTTCATTGACACTTGTGAGAATCGCATGGGATATCCTTTGAAACCTATAGAACTCTATTTACATAAGTGAGGTCAACCTCTTCAGTGAATTTAAGGTGGTAGGCCTAACTTAAGTGGATCTAGGTTGATATAGATGAGAAATTTTAACTCTCATCTCATTAATGAGGAGTACTTTGGACCCCCAAAGTCTCTTTCAAGCATTGGGAACCCATTTTGAATGAACATATTTCACATTGAAGCTAGTTCTTCATGAGGTTTAAAATTTCCCTATAAATGAAACTCGTGGGGAAACATTTGAAGAGGAGAAGAGTTGCAAGGTATTGTGGAGGAATGAGGCTGGATATAAATTATCTTACCCTCCCATCTCTACCATTCATGACCTCATGCTTGTTTGTGTTCTTTCCTCAAAGAACAAAGAATTCTGCACTCACCATTGTTAGAGAGGGATTTCAAGAAACAAAAGGACCTATCCCAAGGAGAGTGATAGATCCCATTTGCATCCAACCATTATCCCTTGGTGTTGTTACTCATTTTATACTTTTCTGTTGGACTAATATATGAGTATAGTTGTTTCCCTCCAATTTCTTGTGTAAAATGGCATTCTTGTGGTTAAATTTGTAGTTTAGTTGCATGCATGCCTTCTTATTTTGTTTTTCAATTGTAATTGTTGTACAGTTGGTTGTCATTGATGTCAACCCTTGTATAATTTGAGATACCCCATATTTGTGATTGAGATCGATCGTGAGTTAGTTGTCATTGATGTCAACAAGAGTGGTTGATGTCAGTAGATGTGATGGGTTCATTTTATGAAGTCTACATGAATCCCCAAAGGTGTGGTTATGGGACCCAAAGTTGGCTGAGGAATATGGACATGAAGGATAGGGAAAATGCAGGTAATACACTCATATATGGATAGTCATTATCGTGTCACTTCCAATGATAGGTGGTATGCCACGTGGTTCCTCACGGTTGAGGAGTTATGGCCTTGTGAAGTTGGAAGACTCGAAGAATGGTCAAGAAGCCCATAATTGGTTACAAGTAAATTATTGAATGGGTAAAGTGGTTGTAACAAGAAAGTTAAGAAGCCATAAGAATAAGAAAAGAGGTTACCTAGAAAAAAATTATAAATACACCTCAAGGAGTCTCTCATAAGTAAATTCACACACACTTTCATTGAATATATATTTTGTGAGAAAGTGATATTTTGGCTAGTTTGTGACGGTGAAATCTGAGGTACCAACAAGTGAGAAGTGCGGGAGTTTCGGGGTTGCATAGGAGAGCGAGAAGATATGAGGAAACCCTAGTTTGGTTGACCCCTGTGGGTCAGACAACTAGTGTCTCGTGAATCATCCCTGTAGGTTTCCTAGGGAATGTAATGCGAGGCCCTGCGTGATAGGGAGTATTATTCCCACGAGGCTAAGGAAAATTTGGTAAATATGTTGGTACCAGGATTTTGAAGGATGTGGAAGTGTTATATGTCAGTATTACAGTATAACATGCCAACTACAAGTTACATGTATGGTCATGTGTTAGTCTTGAGGCTTATGCTTGGTTATGGTATGATACATGCTTGAGGCATGTCATGGTAGTGATGGTGCATGGTACATCTTGGACATGATATGATACATTGTTAGTAGTACACTCTTGTTTGTTTGGTATCTGGTTTCACTACATGTTGATTATGCTATGGTACATGCTTGAGGATTTGTCTTGGTATACTCTTGAAGCATCGACACATGGTGTATGGTTGTTATGTTAGAGGCCTATCATTGATATTGATACATTGTTAAGGAATAAAATTGGTATATGGAATCACATGCATGAGATACATCTCTTGGTGATGTTGGTTCTTGGTTGCGGTACACCATTGATAGTACTTGCTTGGTATATCCTATGGTATATGGTGTATGGCATTATTGGGTGATATGGTATATGGTTGAGATAAATTGTTGGTACATGGTATGATACAAGTGTTGATGTACATTGTTGATGTACATGGTTGATACATGGTATGGTACATAATTGGTACTTGGCATGGTGTTGATGTACACCATTAATGGTTGAGGTACATGGTATAGGTGTTGGTGCATGGTTAATGCACTTGTTGTGGTACATATTTTGGTGCATGGTTGATGCACTTGTTGTGGTACAGGTTCTAGTACACGGTTGATGCTTAGTATGGTATAGGTTGATGGTTTGGTACATGGTTGAGACACATATCTTGTGATGGTATGTTGGTGATCTTGGTTCATGCTTGGTAGAGGCATGTGTTAGTGATGTTAGACATCTAGTTGAGAGGTGTCCTTGGTGAATGATCCATGTGAAAGGATTTGGTTGAGTATCGGTGCTAGTGATAGGTTGGATAGGTTGATCAGTGACAGGTTGGATACAATGGAAGTGACAAGTTACAGGTTGATCTGACAATGGAAGTGAAAATGACAGTGGCAGTGACAGTGATAGTGGTAGTGGGATTGATTATGGTAGTGATAGTTGGTCTACACTTATATTTCAAGCGATATTATGGGGTAAGGAAAGGGGTTTGTAGCCTCCTTACGGTTGGTGCCAAAGAACACAAGAAGTTGGAGCTTCCTTCAGGTTGGATACTGAGAATCAGAGGGTTGTAGCCTCCTTTTGGTTGGAGCTAGAAAATTCAGGGAGTTGTAGCTTCCTTCATGTTGGAGCCTGAGAATCAGCGGTTTGTAGCCTCCTTTTGGTTGGAGCCAAAGAATTCAGAGAGT
>JASDQU010310199.1:67488-83123 GCA_032191745.1 Picea mariana
AGGAATGAAACATGTTAATTCTAAGAATGTAAGAATTAGCCAATAAATTGAAAAATGAAACCTGAAATTCAATTTCAAGGAAAGTTATAAACTAATTGAAATAAAGGACTAAAAAATAGAATCCAAGGGGTCAAGTAGCCCGGTGACCAATCTCCACTTATCCTGTCAGTGGAAAGTTGAGGTACAAGTCTGGAAGGAGCAGAATGTAAGACTACAAATCTAAGTGAGATGATATAGGTTATTGGATCCCAAAACCAAGAAGTAATATTTATATGAAAGTAAAGTTGTAGTTACCTAAGCCAATCTAAAAGAAAACAAAGTAATACATGATGCTCAATTTCAACCTCTTTACTTATATTTCTTCACTCTCTGTTATTGATGGCTCTACATTCATTCTACCCAAAGTCAAGGGAACCAAGAGCAGAGGATGTGGGGAGTGTTTTCCATTTTTTTAGAGAGGAATGGGACAATATTCATAAGGATACCTAATCAACCAATGGTGTCAAGGAAGGATCACCTTAGAGTTGTAGGATGAGCTAAGACATCGAGAAAGGGAGAGAAGTACATCAAACGACCATAAAGTAAATGTGTAGAAAGGAAATAAAAAAAAAGAAGTAAATGTGCAAAACTTAAACTAGACTAACAACAATAAATGGCATGCCATGAAGTAAATGTAGTAAAGGAAATACATGGAAGAAAAGGAATGATGGAAATGAAAGTACATGAATTTAATAAATGGAAATGCATAAATAAAACTACATCTGTTGAAATAGAATAAAATAACAACCTTTTAATTTATATGTAGAGGGGATTCAACCTCCATTGCAGCTTTAGAGTAGGTCCAAACTCTAAAGAAATCAATGAGGTGAATCCCTCAAGAAAAAAACATTATTTGCAACAATAATCTTGAACAAATAATCTATATTACCTCAAAATTTGAATTTACAAATTGAGAGTAGTGAAAATAGATGAATGACAATCCTCACGAAGATACTAACTTAAACTATCAACTATGCTTCCACTTATATTTGAAATGATTTCTATCTAATCCTTCTGATAAATCCCTTGATTGATGGAGGTTATCCCAAAATATCCTAAAGTAATGTAGCATGTTTTGTGGTATTACTCCAGTATTCTAGAGAAGCTGAAGGAACACGATCCCTTAAAAATATCAGTAGCCCTCAAGTTTGTTTAGAGCCATGAATGAGGGAGATCAATCTTGTCTTAGTGATTTTATTTTCTACACTTATCCTTAGGGGATCACATTAGTCTCCATATACAACACATGTAATAGTAATAAAAATCATAATTCACTTCAAGATCAAGCATATGTGACATTTCAACTTGAATTAAGTTAATCATATATAACTAGAGAAACATAAGTCATATTGGTCATCAAAAGGATGAACATTTTTCAAGAAGGTTTTGGATTAGGGGTAAGAATGTATTGAATGTAGATGTAGAATGGACCATAAAATAAACAATTTGGAGGCCCACCACCACCATTCTATCCACTTTGTATTTCTATGTACAATGCAATGTATTTCATCATTTGGTCATTAATAGAATTTGGTTTTCACTCTAATACATCCTTTTAATATTTTATATTTTACTATCAGTTCATTCTTATCCAACCCATAATCTACTCTTCTTATCCAACCCATAATCTACTCTATCTTATTTTTCCATGCACATCCTTGACAAGGTTAGGGTATAGGGTGTTGGGCCTTGAACTAACCAAGCCTATTGAATACTTCTCTTATAAACCCTAGCATATTTCTATGGAGGATAAAGTAAATAAAGATGACAGGGTAGAAATACTATCATGCTATTTTTCTAGGAATACCTTCATAAACATAGGAATGAGATGATGGATCATTTCACTAGATACTTTTACAAATCCCAATGAGAATGGAACCTACTTTTGACAAAGAATCATTTTGGAGGAATGAAACTCTTCAAGGTACAAATTAATTAATATATGCCTATGTTTGACGGAAATATAGATGTAAAATATTTGGAGAGATGGTTGAATATGATAGAGGGTGATTTATTTGTTCATAACTTTTCCAATAGTGAGAAGATTAATTTTTCACTCCTAAAGGTCCTTCCACATGTCAAATATCAATGGGGTAATTATTAAGTGAAATATGTCAGAGATGATTCTGAAATTTATCTAATAGAACCCACATGGGGTTATTTCTTCAATGTCATCAAGGAGCATTATTTACTAGTTGGAAATTATGAAAACTAGTAAATGAGATGGAAAATTTAGTGCCAAGGTGAGGCCCAAACTATGTTAGAGTACATTGACACTTTCATACCCTTCATACAAAACTAGGTATTTACAATTTTGAGCAATGCTTTGTTATAAATATTACAATGACCTACACAGATACATACAAATAAAAATGGAGCTTCTAGACATCTATTCATTGGGATCTACTTACTGTTATGGCTTAAATACTGGAAATTATTTTTGGCGAAAGAGTAAGAAATATCTTAAGGATAGAAATTATCCACAGCACAAGAAAGGTAAAGGTATACCTAACTCTCAAAACAAAGGATGGATTAAAGATAACCATCCTTAAGACAACTAGTCAAAATTGCATGCAAAGAAGAAGAATGAGATGTCAAAAAAGAACACAAGAAAGTGGTGTGACACCTACAAAAGCTCTTGCCTCAATGATGATGAATTCCATACTAGAAAAACATTATTGGACATATTAAAATCCTCAAACTTTGTTTTTTCCCTGATGACATATGATTCCATGGATAGGGGAAACCATATCATGAATGCAAAACCTAATGTTATTATTTCCACCACAAAGGTCCAACTAGACGAGATTGAGGAGCCTAAGGAAGGTGAGTGCATATTCCACTCATGGATGTGAGTGAAGGGTACACCACTACATTCATTGTTGATAATGAGAGAAAAAGGAACACAATCTCAATAGAGTTCATTAGTAAGATAAATATTATAACAATGTTGGATCCCCATCCATACACCATAGATTGGCTAAGTTAGGGGTAGGACATCCACATTAGTCAACACTATCACCTGTAATAATACATCAAGACCTTGACAGATGAGGTACCATGTGATATTTTCCTACTAAAGTTGGTAATGTTTTTTAAGGAAAACATTATATTTAGAAGCATCGTGATTTTTATTAGTATAGGCCATGTAGTGTCTTTGTCACACTAGGAGATAAACTCTATGTGATGCTAGAGGTTTCCCCAATTATCAAAGTCTCTCTAATCACTACCAATAAGTACAAAAATGTAATATATAATGACTAGGAGATTTTTCATTTCATGGTATGATTGGAAGGAGAAAATAAAATCACCATGACCACCAAGGCCATTGCAATGGGTCCCTCTATGCAATAAAGGCATGTAGATCAATTATTGGAAGAATACATAGGCATCTTCACCTCAACCATAGTAGTAAATTTTCACTATCAACTAAAGCATGCAATTGATTTGGCATCGAGTGATGATTTTCCCAATGACCTTGTATACAAACTCTCCCTTTTAGAGAATGAGGATATCAAATGCTAGATTCAAGAGCTGATACAAAAAGGTCACATTCAACCAAGATCCTCACCATTTGGGAGCCCTATTCTACCAGTTTATAATAAGGGTGGTACATGGGGATTACATATTGAATATAAAACCTTAAAAAATTCATAGTTAATAACTAGTACCCCATACCCCATAATGATTATTTTCTCTATCAACTCAAAGGTGCAAGTTTTTTTTAGCAAGATTGGTTTTAAGTCAAGCCATCACCTTGTGTTGATTGAGCCAACTGATGTGAAAAAGAAAACCTTTAATTCTAAGGAAGGTCTCTTTGAGTGGTTTCTCATGTGTTTCAACTTAAATAATGCATCAATGAAATTCATGAGGATTATGGATGATATTTGTAATACCCCTATTTCCCCTAGCTTGTAATTAATCATTAATCATGATCGCCATGCTATGGCATGGGAACAACATAAATGTATTATTTAGATTTCCAATGACTAACTATGGGGGTAAAGCCTTGAATTACTAGCCATGATATCACTAGAGGAAAGAATGAGGAAACTGTGGAGAGGGTTCATTAGTTCAAATCACCCAAATTCCCTTTACTGAGATAATAAACCTCATTTGAATCCCAAGGATAGGAATCAGTCAATGAAGGAAGGATTCATGGTTGGATAATCAACCACCCCCATGAATGGAAGCATGGTCTGACTGAAGAATGTCAGCCCGAAGTAAAGTCGGGTTTGGAAGACTAGGCTAACCCAAGTTTCCTTTTGACAGAAGGAACAGGATAGGTCGAGGACCATATTGGGAAAATATATACAAAAAATAGAGATAAGGAGAAGACACAGGGGGAGGAGTCACATGCATGAGGCTCTGCAAAGAGTAGGAGAGACACTAGAAAAGAACATGTGAATAGAGGGGAATGTGCGACCTGAACATGTAGAAGAAAAGACGAAGGTTGTGAGCTTGATGTTGGGGAAGCATCTAATAAACCTCGTAGGGATGTTGTGACAGAGAGAACGTCTTTGAGAAATGGCATAATTCCCTAGTGATATCATGGCTCGACACAGGGGTGGCTAGAGTGATAAGAATGAATGCCTCTGAGCCTATGGTTGGGTGGAAAGGAGAACACCCACATTCAGTTAGTTGACTACAATCCGAAATAGAAAAGTATTCTCATACCCTGTATATTTGAGTTGTAACTGTGAAATAAAATTGGATATCATGTGAATGTTTCAGGGATGTGCATGTTTCTTGATGGTTATACTATGTTCCCTTATCTTTTTCTTCATTGTGTATTTAAGTAAGTAAGGAGCTATATGGTGTTTACGCGTAAATACTCGAGCCTTGTAGTGGCTCAAGTTTAAGAAAATGAGTTGTGAATTCGTCAACCTTAGGCTTAGTTTCCCGTATGTATTTCAATATTCCAAGTTTTTTTGAGTCCCCTGGGAGAAGGAGTCTGTTAAGATCAGGAGAAAGAGAACAAAGTGCACGTCAGTACCTAAGTATTTCAGAACCGACGAAGCTCAAAAAAGATAGCGAGATTTAAGTCTTGAAAGGGAAGATCCTTTCCTTTGGAAGACGAGTGGACGAGATCTATTTGGGAGGATCCAAGGTCTGTCACAGCCATTAGATATGGAGAAGGAGCACATGTGTTAACCCCTTGACTGCTTCAGTCTTCGTGAGTTTGACAAAAAAAATTATTCGTCGTAAAGGAGATGGATCCCCCCGAAGTCCCAAAGTTAATCTGGGTCATAGATCTAAGGATTCTCGGGAACTATTCCAACTGTTGGATCTATGATATAGTCAATATGGCGTTAACCATTTCAGGATTTCATAGGATTTGGAGTGTAGTATTGTAGAGGGGCCTTCAACATAGAATGTTGAACATCAAAGTTCAATGTGGAACATCGAACGTTCAAGTGCCAAATTCCAAACATCAATCGTCGAATGGATGAGGCCACATGGAAAGATTTTAGGACTTCGAGAAGTATGTGTGCATTAAGGAAAAAGAGGGGGTGACGTGGACCCACGATCAACATGCCACGTGTCACCTGGATTTGGGCGTTTTGCAAACCCTGTAGGTTCATTAACATGTAACACGTGTCACCCACTGAAGGGGCCACATGCCCTCTCTACCTTTCCATGTGTCATCTCTGGAAATTACATATTTCGTCCACATGGCAGGATATCTCATAGTCTGAAGACTCGGCACTTCGGTGGAATTTGTACGAGAGTCATTAAAGTGTGAAGGCTCCTGAAATTATGAATATTGGAGTCCATCTCAGTCGTCCATCATTAAGGACATGTGTCACAAGATCTTATAATCCAAAGACTAGACACTCCGTAGGATTTGGGGGTGTAACACTTCCAAAACTCCCAAACGCTGAATCAGTGAAGTGATGTGAGTCGTGGATCTGAGGACTCTTCAGGATCCTCCCTGACCATCATATATGTACTGTGGTCAACCCGATGCTGACCAACTCCGGGAGCAACGAGGAGTTTGCATAGTGAAACTCTCGAACGTTGAACCTCCGAAGTAATGAGAGTCGTAGATAGAGGGGCCTACATGGATAGATATTGACGATGATATCGAAGGAATGTTAGAAGGTTGTGTTAGGGGTCGACGTGGCTCACTGACATCACCCTGGGTAACATGGACCCATGATTGAGGTGCCACGTGTCACTTGCATACAAATGTTTTGCAAACCCCTGGGACCTTTAGAACGTGACATGTGTCACCCCCTGAAGAGGGCATGTGTCACCCCTGGCCCTCACCGCATGTCATTCCCTGGTACGTGTCCACCTGGCCACATAAATGGTGAATTACCAGGACTTCGGAAGTCCGAGACTCCGCAACTCTGAAGTATTTGGAATAGTGTGGAGCAGAAAGGCCTAAAGGGCGGAGCCATGTGGCAAGCCCACTGGACTTCGGAAGAAAAGTACTCCAAGAGATTTGGGTCATTATACTATGCACACTGAAAAGTGTCGAATGCTGAATTTTACCTTAGACACGTGAGTTCCCAAGGATAAGGATCCACCATAGATTAATGGTGGATGGATCTCCACCATAGACATAGGAGCGCGGGGAGCTTTGAGATGTTGGAGAATTCGGGGTGATATGAATGATTCAGATCCATGTAGGTGCCACGTGGCCCATGACTATTAACCTCTAAATAAATTTGGGAGAGAAGAATTTTATGGATATAGCGGGACTAAGATTTGAGATGGATCAGGAAAACAAAATTTTGATGCCCCATTCCTTACAAATCCCTTTAAGGGGTTGGGTGTGTTACAAATTGGTATCAAAGCATGGAAAAAACACTTGGCCTACTTGGGCTCATGAAAGAGTCAAGTGAGTTTCCTTCTCAGAAAATTTTAAGGGAGAGGGAACCTTGCCCTACCATATCTAGCAGAGCACGATTCAGACATCGACCTAGATAGGCAGAAGAATAGTTGTAAGACTAGTTTAATAAGGTAGAGAGGAGCATGTTGAAAGGAAATTCTACCTTTGGGAAATTTTTTATTATGTGCATTGACTCCTTGAGGAGAAGGACTATCAATTGGAACTCTTTTGTTGTTTTCAATTTTTTACAGCATAGATCTTAGTGTGATGACAACAACAGAAGGATTAGAATCGTTGACTTGTTGGATTAATGGATGTCCCTATAGAAGTAGGAATGTGTTGATAAGCACTTAGGATAAGACATGAACGTGAATGGATGATAATGGAAGGGTATTATCAGGGGCATATTAAGCCCAAAGAATGGATAAAATGGTGTTTGTAATAATGTCTCTAAGCATGGGCAGTTGGAGTATATGACATTTATGATGGTTGTTTGTATAAAATACTAAACCCTGTGTATATAAATCCTCATGACCAAGAGGAATGATGAAACTGTGTAGGGTCAATTTAGTTGACCTATAATGGTTGAAACCTGCAGCAGGGATAATCTATTTAAGTGAGATAAAGAGGATTCCTTTGAGACTGCTGCTAATTCCCATAAAGGGAAAAATTGAAATGGGTATATAAGCCAGATTATGAGCTCATCAATGTACAAAATGTGTATTGGCATGAGTACTTGTCTAGGCTCGAAAATGAAACATGAGAACATGTTGTGATGCATATGATTATGGTTTCCTAAATATAACATGCCAATAGACTCAGTAAACCTATGGTTAGTGGTAGTGTAAGACCTGTTGTTGTTCTGTATTGGTCAATAATGACCTGATAATAGTAGGGGAGTTAACAACTTGAATGAAAATGGTTGCTGGTGTAACCCAGTAAGCATGTAAAAAGTATTTCCTTGATTGAAAGGGTATGCTGACCAAGACCAGTTGGAAGCCAAATTGGTTGATTCTGTTACCTTGGGCATGGTTATAATTTCTCATATTGTATTTATAAGTCGGGTAATAATTCTATGGAGGTTGAGGAAATAGTGTTTTCTTTCTAGTTGTTTCATGTAGAAAGGGAACATAGTTATGGCTATGTCTGATTCAACTTCCATATGGATAGCATGTGAATGAATACAAGATCCCAAATGAGAGGGAAGCTTAGTGTTGAGTATCTCTATGGAAATTGTCCTGAGAATGGCAGTAAGATCCTTGTGAGAAGGATCTACAATTCTGATATGTCCATGTGCATGTATGACATGGAAAGGGTGCAAGCAATGATCTTGCATGATGTATGTTTGGGATAAGTGTGTATAGGATTGAGTGCGTGGATTTAATGCCTTATGAAGCTTCTTGATATGAATCCTGATATTAATACAAATTAGGTATGAATGATAATAAATGTGCAAGTGACAAACATGTATGGTGTAAGAATATATGTATACTAAAGGCACAATATGGCTGCCTTGATGAGTGATATGTAAGGAAAGAAGTGTGCTTGCCAATATTGAATGAATACCATGGATGCATGGCCGACTCTATTTTGAGGAGTCATGAAAGATTGGTTTTGAATGATAGCTTGAGGGGAATGTGTTACATTCCCTCGGGAAAGGCTAGTATAAACAAATGAAAGAGTAAATGAGCAAGGATGCTTTGTTGTCATGACAAAAGGAAACATGATTAATCCTTTGAGGATATGCAATAAGGAAGTTGTATGATGAAGGAGTTCCCTGTGGAAGAACGGTGTGAAGACTCTGTCAGGGGAAGAAAGTCACCACCTTAATGACTGTTGAGAATTGAGCAGAGGGATACAAGCCTATTTATATAAGAATCCTGGATTACATTATAAAACAAAATATATGAGTGGAAAAATAACCCATGATTATAAACCATTCGGATAACCGAATGGTAATGTGGAGCGTGCACAGGGTCATGGCTCATTATCAACAAAAGGTTTTCTATTAAAGAATGTTGATGTATCCTAAGAGTTAGGGTGAGCCTAACTGAGGCTGCTCAAGGAAAAGAGCAGGAAGATCACAATAAGAAGTAGATTGCATAAGCAAGGAAGGAGAAAAGGAGGAACACTTTTCTCACCCTAAGAACTTTGGATTGTTTAACAAAGTCGTAGGCTTAAAGAACAACTGTGGAAACGAGTACAGGTGGAGAAAGGAGAATAAGTAAGTAAGTAAGTTTGAATAAATAGGCTTGGTTGAAGCCACATTAAACAAAGGTAGTGAGGCCTTGGAAAATAACCCAGTTGGAGTGAAGGTCTCAGGCTGTGTATATGGAGTTGGGGGAAAAGGGAATAGCCTTAACTCCTTTCTTGATGTATATTATGTTTTTCTATGGGACGAGAAAGCTGGTATGATGATGAAAGTAAATGTTTTGACACCATAATGATGATAGTTGTATGATTGAGGAAATAGTTGAGAATTGCTTGTGTTGCACTCGTGGAAGCCTTAAGGATAATGTGATGAGGTTCATAGAGATATGATAGGACATATCTGAAAACTGTTTTATTGATTTAAAATCTATGATACTTGCATTTTTATTTTACATGATGACTAACATATTTATGATGTATGTCATGTGTAGAAATAAATTGGAATTGTTGAGGAAGACAGTTGCCAATGATGAACAACCTCAAGAAAAGGATGATTATGAGAAGGTGGTTGTCAAAAGATTGTTGAAGGGGCTTTAAAAGTCCCCATAAAGAACCATTAATGAGGTAATATTATAAAGGGTGCTAGCAGCCAGAACATGTATAAAAATGTCCATACCTATGTGGCATAAGGTATGAAGAAATTTGGTGAGAATCCCTTCTGAAAAGATTCCATTATCCTAAATATATGCAAATAATTGTGAGTAGCTATTGTATGCTATTGCTACCCAAGCAGGGTAAGATTCAAGATAGAAGAATCAAAACAATAGAGAGAGGAAGTTTATGCCAGTCAAGGATGAGTTATAATCCTTACAAGAAAATGCATGAGTAAAGAGTACCATGGGTACAATGACTAATCTAGGGAGATTGGGGAATAAAGATGCTCATAGTTAGCACATTGCATGGAATTGCTTTGAGGAGATGCAAGTTTTCATAAAGGGAAGACAACGGATTTTCCACTGAGGAAGGAGGGCCTTCCAATATTTTAATTACAGTGTATATTTGTTAAAGAAAAGATAAAATTGGGTGGCCATGAGTGTTGGCACCCTGGTTACTAATGAAGGAAGAATGCTTGGGTGCATTCAAGAGAAACATTTAGTTCCATGTGCGTTGATTTGGGATCATGATCAACCTGTAGTAGGAAGCATAGTCTTGTTGTAAGAGTGAACGAGAAGGAATAATCCATATGGTGAATAGGTTGGTTAAACTCCAACACACCATAGCAGAGTGCTTGTCACCAAGTGTGGCTTCTTGAAAATCAATGCAAGGGTGCATTGGGTATGAATGTGCCCATGAATATTGGCACATTGATTAAAGTCATTTAATATTTGAATTGCATTTGGAAATTCAGTATGTTGAAAGGATGCTTACATAAATAATAATACTTCCTTTTTTCTTTGTACCCTTGAATAGATGAAAATGACTTGGACTGTTAGTATGCATCATTTGAAAATATAATGTGCATGAAAAATAACAATTTGTTTAGTTGAGGAATGTTGAAGTTGTAGGAGGAAAAAGGGTCTTGGATATGGCAGTGTTGTAAGCCCATAAGGAAGACCAATTGCCTGCTAAGATAAACAACTATGGGAAGGAAAGTCCCATACTTGTGAATTTGGTTCCTGTGTGGAACAAATCTAAAAATAAATGGGGAATGTTGAAATATGTGGGTAACAGATTTGCAAGAAAAATATGAATTTGAAATTGATGATAATTTCTCATAATTTTGTATACCTGTGATACAGGTGAGATGAAAAAAATATATATATAGGGAGGATAGATGAAGGATTTCAAGCCGGAAATCATGAAGGCTGCTACTTTTGAGACATGAGAACCTCGTGGTAAGCCATGATCACCTAGAATATGTTGTGTTGTGGCAACACAAGCCGGAGGGATGCCTCAACAGAGAAATTCTGAGGGATGCCTCAACTGTAAGGCTCAATGAAGTCTCTGAAATTATTCTTGTGCGAGAAATCCTTGGCAAGGCAAGATGGATGGCCCGAGGAACTGTATAGCAAAGAAGGGGATGTCTGAGCCTGGACTTGGAAGGTGAGTGACTGCAAGGAAGAGGAGACTATGATAATTCTTATAAAATATTGATTGGGATCATGCACACAATGGGTATGTCTAGGAAAAACAGTGAGCCAAGAAAAACAAGATAGCCATGTGGATACAAATCATGAACTGCACAGATGAGTATTGTGCTAAGTTATGAAATTTTCTTGAATTTTATGCAACAGTAAAATGTTTACGCATGAAAGTTGTGATTAACATGCTTGTTATCCAATATTATTAGAGACGAGTGACAAAGGCCAAGAGTATGAAAAGGACCTGACCAAGAAAGAGGGTCAAGACTTCTGAAGCAGTTGAATGAGAAAGGCCTGACAGGTGTTACTAAGAAAGAACATTGAGGACAATGTTCCTTTTAAGGGGGAGGGAATTGTAATACCCCTGTTTCCCCTAGCTTGTAATTAATCATTAATCATGATCACCATGCTATGGCATGGGAACAATGTAAATGTATTATTTATATTTCCAATGACTGACTGTGGGGGTAAATCCTTGAAGTACTGGCCATGATATCACTAGAGGAAAGAATGAGGAAACTATGGAGAGGGTTCATTAGTTCAAATGACCCAAATTCCCTTTGTTGAGATAATAAGCCTCATCTAGATCCCAAGGAGAGGAATCAATTAATGAAGGAAGGACTGGTGGTTGGATTATAAACCACCCCCATGAATGGAAGCATGGTCTGACTAAAGAATGTCATCCTGAAGTAAAGCAGGGTTTGGCAGACCAGGCTGACCCGAGTTTCCTTCTGATAGAAGGAACATGATAGGTCAAGGACCATCTTGGGAAAAGATATACAGAAAATAGAGACAAGGAGAAGACACGGGGGGAGGAGGCACATGTGTGAGGCTCTGAAGAGAGAAAGAGAGACACCATACAAGAACACATGAATAGAGGGGAACACACGACCCAGACATGCAGAAGAAAAGAGGAAGGATGTGAGATTGATGTTGGGGAAGCATCTGGTAAACCTCACAGAGATGTTGTGATAGAGATAAGGTCTCTGAGAAATGGCATAGTTCCCTAGTGATATCATGGCTTGGAATGGGGGTGGTCAGAGTTCTAAGAATGAATGCCTCTGAGCCTATGGTTGGGTGGAAAGGTGAAAATCCACAATCAGTTAGTTGGCTACAATACAAAATAGATAAGTATTATCATACCCTGCATATTTCAGTTGTAACTGTAAAATAAATTTGGATATCCTGTGAATGTTTTAGGGATGTGTATGTTACTTGATGGTTAGACTGTGTTCCCTTATATTTTTCTTAATTGTGTATTTAAGTAAGTAAGGAAATATATAGTTTGTACGCGTAAATGCTCGAGCCCTATAGTGGCTCAAGTTTAAGCAAATGAAATGTGAGTTCATCAAACTTGGGCTTAGTTTCCCATATGTCTGTCAATATTCCCAGTTGTTTTGAGTCTCCTGGGAGAAGGAGTCTTTTAAGCTCAGGAGAAAGAGATAAAAGTGCACGCTAGTGCCTAAGTCTTTCAGAAATGACGAAGCTCAGGAAGGATAGTGAGATTTAAATCTCGAAAGGGAAGATCCTTTTGTTTGGAAGACGAGCGAATGAGATATGTTTGGGAGGATCCAAGGTCTGTCACAACCATTGGATCTAGAGAAGGAGCATAGGTGTTAACCCCTCAACTCCTTCAATCTTCGTGATTTCGACGAATTTTGGTATTCATCATAAGGGAGATGGATCCCCCTAAAGTCCTGGATCCCGAAGTTAATCTGGGTCGTATATTTGATGATGCCCGGGAACTATTCGAACCATCATATCTATGATATAGTCAGTATGGCATTGACCATTTCGGGATTTTGGAGGATTTAAAGTGTAGTATCGTAGAGGGGCGTTTAACGTAGAACTTCGAATGTCAAACATCAAATTTCAACATGGAGCTCTGAACATCGAACGTTCAAGTGCCAAATGTCGAATGTCGATCACTGAATGGTCGAGGCCATGTGGAGAGATTTCGGGACTTTGGGGAGTATGTGTGCATTAAGGAAAAGGGGGGGGGGTGACATGGACCCATGATCAACGTGCCACATGTCACCTAGATTTGGGCATTTTGCAGACCCTGTAGGTCCATTAACACGTGACATGTGTCACCCAATGAAGGGGCCACGTGTCCTCTCTACCTTGCCATGTATCATCTCTGGAAATTACCTGTTTCGTCCACGTGGCAAGAGATCTCATAGTCTAGAGACTAGGTACTCTAGAGGAAGTTGGAAGAGATTCATTAAAGTGTGAAGGCTCCCAAAATCATGAACATCGTAGTTCATCTCAGTCGTCCATCGTTAAGGACACGTGTCGCCAGATCTTATAATCTGGAGACTAGACACTCCAGAGGATTTGGGGGTGTAGCACTTCCAAAACTCCTGAATGTCGAATCGGTGAAGTGATGTGAGTCATGGATTTGAGGACCCTTCAGGATCCTCCCTGGCCGTCAAATCTATATTTTGGTCAGCTCGACGC
Organism: Picea mariana; assembly: GCA_032191745.1. NCBI lineage: Eukaryota > Viridiplantae > Streptophyta > Pinopsida > Pinales > Pinaceae > Picea > Picea mariana. Next base: position 81,121 of record JASDQU010310199.1, read on the forward strand.
TTACCAACTCTGGGAGCAACAGGGAGTTTACATAGAGAAACACCTGAACACCGAACCTATGAAGTAACGGGACTCGTAGATTGAGGGGTCTACGTGGAAAGATCTTGACAGTGAGATCGAAGGAACATTAGAAGGTTGTGTTAGGGGTTGACGTGGCTCGTTGACGTCACCCCAGGTGACATAGATCCACGAATGAGGTGCCACATGTCACTTGGATACGAATTTTTTGCAGACCCCTGGACCCTTTAGAACGTGACATGTGTCACCCCCTGACAAGGGCACGTGCCATCCCTGGCCCTCATCGCATGTCAGTCCCTGGTACGTTTCCCCCTAGCCACGTGAATGGTGAAATACCGGGACTTTAGAAGTTCAGGACTCAGCGACTCCAAAGGATTTGGAATAGTGTGGTGCAAAAATGCCCAAAGTTCGAAGCCACGCGGCAAGTCCACGAGACTTCGAAAGAAAAGTACTCTGGGAGATTTGGGTCGTTAGACTATGCACACCCAAAATCGTCGAACGCCGAATTTTACCTTAGACACGTGCGTTCCCAAGGATAAGAATCCATTATCGATTAATGGTGGATGGATCTCCTCCATAGACCTAGGAGTGTGGGGAGATTTGGGATGTTGGAGAATTCAGGGTGATATGAATGAGTCGGATCCACGTAGGTGCCACGTGGCCCATGACTATTAGCCTCCCAAGAACTTTGGAAGAGAATAATTCAATGGATATAGTGGGACTAAGATTTGAGATGGATCAGGAAAATGAAATTTTGATGCCCCATTCCTTAAAAATCCCTTTAAGGGGTTGGGTGTGTTACAATATTTTACGACCATTCACCATTTTTCTTGTGGTTGTATACCTAGATGACATTCTCATCTTTAACAAACCCTGAGAAAAGTATCTGAAGCACAATCAACAAGTCATAAGTACTTTAAAAGAACACAAGTTATATGATAAACTCGAGAAGTGGTCATTTGAAATGTAAAGAATTCAATATAAGGGGTACATGATTAATGAGCATGGTGTGAATGTGGATCCATTCAAGATCCAATTCATCCATGATTGGTATTCCCTGAAGACACTGACAAAGCTCCACTACTTCTTGGATGTCACCAACTTTAACCACATGTTCATTTTTAGGTTCTCTCATATTGCTTATCCCTTGCTCTAGGTAACCAAGGGTGGAGCCCCATGTTTGTTTGAGCCAAGTCATAGTATAAATCATTTGAATAGCTAAAGAATCACATATATACAAAGTTAATTTTGATTATACTAGATCTACAACAACTATTTTAAATTGAGATACATGCCTAAGATTATGTTGATAGTGAAGTCCTCACACAACATGGAGATATGATGTCCTATCATAGTGAGACACTCTCTATAATTGTTCAAAGATACCCCAACTATGACAAGGATTTCAACTCCATTATTTAAGTTTGTCAATAATGGAAGAATTATATTATGAGAAAAAAAATCATCATCCATGCCTACCATAAGCCTATATAACTCATGCAAATGTAGGTCCGGTTGAAGAATGACCTCCATCATGATTGGTGAGGGTGTCTTCAATAGTTATACCTAAACATCAAGTACAAGAAGGGAAGCACCAATTGAGTTTCAAACTACCTCATTCAAACTTTGATTATGGCACTTAGCACAACCCTCAATTATTGTGAACATGAGACTTCAAAGTATCCCCAATTATATGAAAATGATCATATCTTTGCTTCTACATACTAGACACTAGTAGCAGGTAAACAATATTCATTATTTTACCTCTAGGACGGACTTCTATGCAATTTAGACCATCTCTATATTCCTTCAAGTGAGTGTCAGAAGGTGACTAAGAGGCACACTACAACTAGGTGGTAGGTAATTTTGGTGTGGAGAAGAGAATGACAACGTCAAATAAGTACTTCTATTGGCCAAAGCACTGACAATATGCCAACAAATATGTTAGATAGTGCATTATTTATGCCATCACTAGATTAACAATT
>JASDQU010310199.1:93087-104877 GCA_032191745.1 Picea mariana
CAAGTGAGTGTCAGAAGGTGACTAAGAGGCACACTACAACTAGGTGGTAGGTAATTTTGGTGTGGAGAAGAGAATGACAACGTCAAATAAGTACTTCTATTGGCCAAAGCACTGACAATATGCCAACAAATATGTTAGATAGTGCATTATTTATGCCATCACTAGATTAACAATTAATAAGTAGGGACTGTACACTCCTCTACTCATTCTAGATAAACCTTAAGAGTGAGTCTACATGGACTTTATCTCTATTCTACCATCAATCAAGGATGGCCATGATTTTTTTTTTTTTTGTTGATTAGTTATCTAGGATGGAAATTTTGTTACCTTGCAAGAAGAGTGTTTCAACAAAATTAAATGACAAACATGTCTTTAAGAATGTTTGGGTTCATTTTTTGTTAACAAATACCATTGTTTATGATAAGGACATCATGTTTCTAAGTATATTTTTTCCCAACCTTTGGTCCATGATGAACACCAAATTGAACAAAATGTATGCCTTCCATCCTCCAACTGAGGAATAGGCAAAGGTAGTCAACAATATGCTTGTATATATTTTTAGGATGTAAAATTCCAAGCATCAAAGTACATATGATGTAATCGTTCCTTATGTTAAACATAGATACAACAAAACTCTTCATATTTTTATTGGAAACAACCCTTTTTAGGCATGTTTGTAGTTCCAACCATTGGCCCTAATTGATGTAGCTATATTCATTGCATTAACATAGGAACAATCCTCCCATGCTCAGAAGAATGTAGACAAAGAAACAAAATTTATTGATTGGATGTATCACATCCAACAACAAGTTCATGATATTGTACAAAAGTAAATTGCAAGTATAAGCATTGACATCTGACCATCAAGTTCCACACAAGTTTTAAGATGGTGACACAGTATGGTTGCACTTATAGAAAGAGGGATTCAAAGCTAGATAGGAAGATTAGAACACTTTTATATGGTATTTACACCATCACCAAGGATTGAATTTTCCACCCTTTCTTAGCTTACACCCTATATTTAATGTGGTGCTACTTCGAGCATACTAATTTCCATGTTAGATAGACACCTTGGAGGTGGCAGAGCATTGACTATGATTGCATTGGATAGGACATAGTAGACCAAATCATGGACACCAAGATAGATCAAAGTCTAGTAAAACATACAACTCTATTAGATTGCCAAATCATGACAAGTACTTCACCAGGGAAAGTGGCTTACCAGGGACCATATTCAATAGGAGTTTCCCCATATAATGAAGGAACTTAACGCAATGGGGATCGTCACTTCCCAAGGGGTGATGAGTGTTCCATGTGGATATTTAGGACTACCATTGTCTCAAAATTGGTCCTAAACATGGTTAGATTTACAACAATTTTGGAGCACTTGAACTTCTAACGCATTTTTTTAGCCCTTCCCATGCATTTTTGGTGATTTTTAATGGACAAGATGTTTATTATAGCTATGCATACCAAACACATGATTCTTAGAATAAGATTTGTAATGGGCCAAAGACACCCTAGTAAATTTCTTACGTGAAATCCATAGCCCCAAGAAGTTGACTTACATAATAAGCTCCCTAGGGTCCTTATTTCTTTCACCAACTCAACTCATGGGGTTAGGGTTTTTGGATATCAAGGTTTTTTCCTCTTTAGATTTTTTTTCACCGTGATAAATGTAGTTTTAGCCTCTTGTTATAGGATTTTTTGTATCAGTGTGTTGGCACCATTGTAGCCATTTTTTTATTACTATGTACATTGCATTGTTTTCTTCAATTAATTCATTAATAAAATTTGTTTTTGATAGTAATATTGAATTCCAATACTTTATGGATTTTTATCTTTGCAATATCATATTCTTTTATTTCTTTCTCAATCTAATCTAAACCGGTAGAACAATTATCATGTTTATTAGATCAATTCTTGCTCGCTCAATCGATTAAGGTGTGAGTTTTGTTTTCTAGGTGACCTAAGTTCAATACCCAAAAAATCTAGCTATATTAAAGATTGGTGTGCCTAGACCCAACCATTTGTTAAAACCACTCTCATATTTATCCCCTATGAAAATGCAATAAAATAAGTTCTTCTCTTATATAATTGGGTCTTTTCATAACTCCTAATTTCCAAATCCTTATGCTAAATTATATATCAATATTCTCTTATATTGAATATTTTATAAGCCTTTCAAATCACCTCATCAACGTAGAAGGGACATCTTACCACTCAAAATTGTATTCATTTTTTAAATCTAAGAACCTACAAAACATGATATACTATAATATTTTATGATAATAAATAATATTTTATAATAAAATACATTATAAATTATAATTACACTATATTGATAGTAAATATTATTCCTGACCTTTTATATTTATATAGTAAATGCATTTCTAACCTTACAAAATTTAACCAATACATTCAAACATAAGAAAATGGTATTATAATCATTTAATAACATGGTTGAGTATATATTGAATATATAAATGACTTACTGGATTTACACATATAACTCAACTAATTCATATGAATCCATAGGATTGAAGGTGGGTATAACCCTACACCAAATATACCAAATGAGTTATTTTGAGAGGACTTGAATTAGACACGACTTGTTAAGATATGCGAGGAGAGATTAGAGGTTGCACGTTCTACTCTCTGGAGCCCCTCAAAGTTTAGGGGTTATAATTAGCATCACTTTACTTTTTTTGTTCATGGATCACATAAAAGTAATTAGAAGATTTTTCACAAAGGTTTTTTCAGAAAGAAATTTTAGAATTTCCCTTCTTTTAAATGCAATATTATTCACCAAATTTGGATACGACCAGATGAAGTTATGTATAATTTAACCTCTTACTTTTAACCTTTATTTAGACAACAAACTTGTATAAATAGTAATACCTCGATTTTCACACCAAACAATTTGCAATTTTCACATGTAACACCCCCCTATGTTTTTAAAGATGAAATATATCTTATTGTCCCTGCCTTAAGGCAGCAGGGAATATTGTAATCGGTTTTCTATTTTTCTTTTCTTTGGCGCAAAAAACCAAAACTTTTAATTCAAAGTTTTACTTTTATATTTGATGAATACTTTTGTTTTACTTATAAATCGTTCACAACACTTTATTTTAACCAATAAGAAGTTTTGAGGCTTTATTTGGCCTCATATCGAAGTCAAACATGAGGCATTCAATTTAAAACTTAGGAAATACTTTTGTAGTTCTCTTGATTTGGATTAATGTTAGCCATAATGTTAGCAATAGTGTGTGGCATTAAATGTTTGTCTTTTATTTACCCTAAGTTGTCTAAAACTCCTAGTTTTTCCGAAATTTCTATCGAGACACCATATGGCATGGTGTGCATGCAAGGATTCTTGTATTGAGTCAGCATGTGTTATTCAGTCTTTAAGTAAACCTTTCTCTCTCTATTTCTTTGGTTGTGAAGGAAGACTCTAGCTCACGTGAAGGAAGAAGGGGCCTTCTTCTCCATTGACAGAATAAAGAATACCATAACTTCCCTTATCACGTTGTTTTCCCTTTTCTCAGTGATTGAATTAGTCCTAGGGTTGCAACATCCATGGCCAGGGAAATAAGCTTAGCAGCCTCACTCTCCCCATCTGCTCTAACAACGACCACCCTCCTCTCCTGCTCAGCCTTGGACCTCCTGGCTTCCTACTGCGTGACCTGCTTTTGCTCAGCCTTGGACCTCCTGGCTTCCTACGTGTTTGATCACACGCTCAAACTGTGGGCGCACCTCTATCTCCCTCCTCTGTGTTCTAACACCACCACCACATGCATGCCGGTAATCCTTTACTTTCATGGCGGCGGCTTCTGTTTGTATACCCCACGAACTCCCGCTTTTCACCACTTATGCGTAATGTGGGTAGCTGATGTAGGCGCCCTCATCGTCTTCACCCACTACAAATTATCTCTCGAGCATCGCCTCCCTACGGCTTACCACGATTCCATCTCTGCACTCCAATGGATCCATTCTTAGTCTGTGTCCATCGACAGAGGAGGAGGAGTCGATCCCTGGTTCGATTCCCATGCGGACTTCTCCAAGGTATTCCTTATGGGCGACATTGTGGGAGGGAACATCGTACATCACATGGGAATGTGGTCTGGCGGGAAAGAATGGGGTGGACATATGTGGATCAAAGGATTGATTTTGTTGTGTCCCTATTTCGAAGGGGAGGCATGGACTGCTTCCGAGATGAAGGAAAGGTTGGGCCTTCTTATGGAAATCTCGGATTTGATATGGAGGTTGGCACCGCCCACGAGAAGCAACAGAGACCACCATTTCTGCAACCCACTCGTTCCCAACACTGGAGCGTCAGATGCTTGGTCTGTTACAAGCCCCCTTCCCCCAATGGTTATGTTGATTGGTGGGTGTGACATTCTAATGGGCAAACAACTGGAATACTGTGAGCTTCTCAAAAAATGTGGTAAGCAAATCGTTGAAGTGAAGGTGTTATGAGGGGGTATTTCACAGTCCAAAAAGATAATAGCATCAACAATACATACCAACCAGACTCGTGGGTAGCAACAAATCGAAACAACAGTCATATACTTCAGCTATTTGTAGGGAAGACTTTCTTTTTGTCCATGGCAGCTTATCTCTACCCTGTAACAACAGTTTGAGGTGGCCTTTATAGCAAGTCGTCGAGATATGCTCCTCGAAGGGAAATATATATTCTTGTTGGAGGGAGTCAGTCGGTCAATCTTATCGAAAGGGAGAGTTCGTTCACTTGTTGAGCTGCTACGCCAATCATGAGATTAGATCCCATCGAACGTGAGAGGAAGGACCTGGGCACCAGATCCAAATCCAGTTCCTTTCATTTGAGATCTCAAAGCATCTCTTCTAGATTGATAGCAAGATCTCATAATTGTATCGGACCCATTGAAGCAGCACCTGCATTAGAAGTAAAGGAACTAGTCACACCAGTAACAATAGAAGCACCCACAGAGGTAGAGGCAAAGGAAAAGGAGCTTCCCGCCCTCCCTCTCAACTGAGCAAACAGAACTGGTTTATCAATCTAACCCACATAACAGGGTAGGGGTCCAGGATTACTTCAATAAACACGAACTGGTAGGAGTAGACACAATAACCAAGTGATTGGCACCATTGTCCATGCTTACATACATTGTAACATCTGGGTGATTACAGTGGAGTTTGGTTTGTAGCATGCATGCAAACCATCTGGAAGCGCGCGTACCCATATAAACAGGTGTATGTTTGAGGTTGAGTCAGCGGTTGTCTTCACAAATCTCCATATATTTAATGGTCGAGTAATACTTCACTTTATATTTTATAATTTGATAAAGGTTATTATTTTCCCAAGTAACTTATTTATGGTATTCAGATACTTTACTAAGTTAATTTGCATTAAAGATTGTTTAAGAGAAATCACTGCCATGTACAATATGAGATGAAGAAAAACATATTAACATGCAATGGACTTCACTAGTAGTTTTGACGATCACTCCATGTTCAGTATAAATGCTAGGTGGTTTCTATGCACACTAATCAATTCCAAGAGAAAGGCAAGTTTAAAAAGAAGGTTATTACTTACTTACCTTACAGACATGAGGATTGTATTTATGAACTAGGCCATTTCCATAATTTTCCAATAATTCTGATTGAGAGGCTCAACCAAACCATGAATAACGACCATGTCTTAATGTTCCAGTGTATATGGCTAGGCCTATTCAAGTGTCTAGGCCTCAAGTTCATTGTTAGAGGATCATTGTCTCATACAGCTACCAGTCATATATAATATCAACATATATAAGTTTCAATGTGCCCCATTAAATAGGTGATCCTTTTAAATGAGATTATTGCCATTTCCTATTTCCCAATAATTAGATAGAGAGACAGATAGATATTATAATTATTCATGCCATATATTTAAAATCTATTAGTACTCTGCATAAGACTAATAAGCTAGTAGTTCTTACTCTACTGAAAATCGATATACATAGATACAAAATATGTACTAGTATACTATACCAGTCAAGACTATTAGCTTCCGTTTCTGCTAGAGTTGTATAGTAAGGCCATAGAGACTGCATGGCATCTCCATGTCTTATGGAATTGTAAATTCTAATCCATACCCATGTTTATCCTTTTCCATCCAGTGAAAAGGCCTTAGTATATGGCTCAGTCCGTAACTCAAATCAGTGAAAATTGAATGTGCACTTATTCTGAGTTTTAATGGAGACGACAATTTCTGTTTACAAAATATGTATCTCAATATGGCGTTGAAACCAAGTATAGAATATAGATTACAGGTATTAGAAATAAAAGACAAATGATGGAATTTAATAAAACTTACATGTAACCATTTACATTGCTTTTGAAGGGTTTCATTGATGACAGAAATATTTAGCACCTGCAACGACTTCAATAGATGGAGGCCTTCTATACGGAATAACCTCATACACCCACTTATGTCAAGAGTTTAAATTCGTCACCTTAGATAACTTTTCACAGTTTCTAAGAGACAATGCAGTTAATCTCATAGAAGTAGAAAACCCTGAAATTGTCTCCAATTCGTGGCAATATTTGAGCTCGGTTACTATCAAGGTGGTGGAACAAATTTCAACCCTGACTAGGTTTTCACAAGCATAGGCTACCAGAGTTTGAAGACTTGAACACTGAAGGTAACTCATTCGCATATGCAAGATAATCGAAAGGAAGAATGTGGTCATCAGCTAGGCAAAACGACAGATGCACCTCTACCTCTATAAACATAAATTAAGTGCTATAATCATAATCATCTAGTTATGATAACACATAGCTATGTTTTCACGTTTGGCAGAGACTTGTTGCTTCGCAACTACCCTTGTTACATTTGGATTTTGAAACCTTATATATTTATAATTTACTACATTCTACCATTTTCTCAAGATTTGATATAAACCTTAAGCTACTACATTAGATATATTTCCTAGAAATTCATGTCAATTATGTTAAAATTTAAAATATATGTTTTAATAGAAGTATTCATTTATATAGAAATGAAGAAACTCATAATTTAGATATCCCTAAATGTCATATATCTAAAATTAAAACATATTCCCCAAATATTATTATTTGAAAATTATTACTTATTATACCCCTAATAAAATATAAATTGGCATTGCAATATATTTATAATAAAAAAGTGATGAAACTATTAAAAAATAATATAAAATATTATAAATAATGAAGAAAATACATAAAAATGATTTAAAACATTACCTTTAAGAATCACACACATTGCTTTGCTTAAAAATGTAAAAGAGGCATGTTACCACTCAAAATTGGTATTCAATCTTTAAATTAAAAATCGACAAAATTTAATATAAAATTTAATTTTTAAATTAAAAATCCATTTAATATAATATATTATAGTATAGTATTTTATAATTAGTTACACATTGCTTTGCTTAAAAATGTAAAAGAGGCATGTTACCACTCAAAATTGGTATTCAATCTTTAAATTAAAAACGGACAAAATTTAATATAAAATTTAATTTTTAAATTAAAAATCTATTTAATATAATATATTATAGTATAGTATTTTATAATTAATTTAGATCTATTAATTTTGAATTTATTAAGTATTTGGAAGGATCAAATTTTTAGAGTTGCAAACCTTTAACTTTTTTCTCAAGTTTTGTACGCTAAAAAAGGTTTGAGATATTTGATTTGGCTAGACACTTGATAGATTCAAGATTAAATAAGACACTGGTTATTATTTTAATGCATTATGTTACATGCACATCTCTTCCATATTAGACTGTGGAGCTTTTTTCTACTCAATAAAATACATATAATCTATTTATAGTAACTATCATTTCTAATCTTACACATTTACATATTACAATAAACTATATAACATATCAAATTCAAATCTAAAGAGGACAAAGTAGGACAAAGTATATATACCTTGATAAATAGTAGTGACCTTTTTTTTCTTTTATTATTATTATATTCTATTTATAATAAATATCATTTTTAACCTTATATTTATATAATTTATGAACCTTTAAATTCTCATTGACATGTATGACCCCACCAACATCACGTTAATGTAGTGTTGCTACCTCTCAATGTGGGTCATAATTATGACACAACTCGATTAATTATCAATGTAACTAGCAATTATGCCACATCTCGGGTAATAAAGACATAATAATTATGTCTTTTTATGATTAAAGTGAAACATATCCTATATTTGAAATTTTAAAATTGTGTATAAATATGTTATGTTTTAATGGTTTCCAAGGATTGATGTCATATATTTAAAATTGTATATAACTATTATGTATTTTATTGGTATCTAATTTTGTAAAATTGTATTTCATTATGTGTTTTAATTGTATTTAATTTTGTAAAATGTGAGAATAAAAGATAGAGAAGAATTAATAGAGAAAATATATATGATTTAAGATAATTATTATATATATTTTTTATTATAATAATATATAGAATATTATATAATATTTATTTTATTAACTATAATAAATATAATTATTTTATTTTTACATTTAAAAAATTAAATTAAAAAAATACTTTCATCATATATTTTATATTTTTTATCTATATAAAAAAAAAATTCGAAAGAGATTAGTTCTACTAACTCTTTTTTTTTTTTATAATTTTTTTTTTACTTTTAAAAACAATAATACTCGATATTAAAACATTAATATTACAAAATTAATATATTAAAAAAGTGTCAATACATTATTAAAATATTAATACCTTAATAAATACATCATTAAAGTATTAATACATTTAAAAAAATAAATTGAAAAAATACTTTCATCATATATTTTATAATTTTTATTTATATATAAAATTTATTTTTTAAAGAGATTAGTTCTACTAACCTTTTTTTTTTTTATATACAATTTTTCTTTTTACTTTAAAAACAATAAAACATGCATTTCAAACATTGTACTATTTGACAAGGACCACTTTAAATGTTACATGCAATAATGCTCACATGTACATGTATTTAATTTTGTAAAATGTGAGAATAGAAGATAAAGAAGAATTAATAGAGAAAATGTATATGATTTAAGATAACTATTATATATATTTTTTATTATAATAATATATAGAATATTATATAATATTTATTTTATTAACTATAATAAATATAACTATTTTATTTTTACATTTAAAAAAATAAATTAAAAAAAATACTTTCATCATATATTTTATTATTTTTATCTATATATAAATTTTTTTTTAAAGAGATTAATTATACTAATTTTTTAATTTTTTTTATACAATTTTTCTTTTTACTTTCAAAAACAATAATATTCGATATTAAAACATTAATATTACAAAATTAATACATTAAAAATTTATCAATACATTATTAAAATATTAATACTTTAATAAATACATCATTAAAGTATTAATACATTTAAAAAAATAAATTAAAAAAATACTTTCATCATATATTTTATAATTTTTATCTATATGTAAAATTTCTTTTTTAAAGAGATTAGTTCTACTAACTTTTTATTTTATTTTTATACAATTTTTCTTTTTACTTTCAAAAACATGCATTTCAAACATTGTACTATTTGACGAGGACCACTTTAAATGTTACATGCAATAATGCTCACATGTGCATGTATTTAATTTTGTAAAATGTGAGAATAGAAGATAGAGAAGAATTAATAAAGAAAATGTATATGATTTAAGATAACTATTATATATATTTTTTATTATAATAATATATAGAATATTATATAATATTTATTTTATTAACTATAATAAATATAACTATTTTATTTTTACATTTAAAAAAATAAATTAAAAAAAATACTTTCATCATATATTTTATWATTTTTATCTATATATAAATTTTTTYTTTTTAAAGAGATTARTTATACTAAYTTTTWWWTTTWTTTTATACAATTTTTCTTTTTACTTTCAAAAACAATAATAYTMDATATTAAAAYATTAATATTACARAATTAATAYATTAAAAAWDTATCAATACATTATTAAAATATTAATACYTTAATAAATACATCATTAAARTATTAATACATTWAAAAAAATAAATTRAAAAAATACTTTCATCATATATTTTATAATTTTTATYTATATRTAAAATTTMTTTTTTAAARAGATTAGTTCTAYTAACYTTTTATTTTWTTTWTATACAATTTTTCTTTTTACTTTAAAAACAATAAAACATGCATTTCAAACATTRTACTATTTGACDAGGACCACTTTAAATGTTACATGCAATAATGCTCACATGTRCATGTATTTAATTTTGTAAAATGTGAGAATAGAAGATARAGAAGAATTAATARAGAAAATGTATATGATTTAAGATAACTATTATATATATTTTTTATTATAATAATATATAGAATATTATATAATATTTATTTTATTAACTATAATAAATATAACTATTTTATTTTTACATTTAAAAAAATAAATTAAAAAAAATACTTTCATCATATATTTTATTATTTTTATCTATATATAAATTTTTTCTTTTTAAAGAGATTAGTTATACTAATTTTTTTTTTTTTTATACAATTTTTCTTTTTACTTTCAAAAACAATAATACTCAATATTAAAATATTAATATTACAGAATTAATACATTAAAAAATTATCAATACATTATTAAAATATTAATACTTTAATAAATACATCATTAAAGTATTAATACATTAAAAAAAATAAATTAAAAAAATACTTTCATCATATATTTTATAATTTTTATCTATATATAAAATTTCTTTTTTAAAAAGATTAGTTCTATTAACTTTTTATTTTATTTTTATACAATTTTTCTTTTTACTTTCAAAAACATGCATTTCAAACATTATACTATTTGACTAGGACCACTTTAAATGTTACATGCAATAATGCTCACATGTGCATGTATTTAATTTTGTAAAATGTGAGAATAGAAGATAGAGAAGAATTAATAGAGAAAATGTATATGATTTAAGATAACTATTATATATATTTTATATTATAATAATATATAGAATATTATATAATATTTATTTTATTAACTATAATAAATATAACTATTTTATTTTTACATTTAAAAAAATAAATTAAAAAAAATACTTTCATCATATATTTTATAATTTTTATCTATATATAATTTTTTTTTTAAAGAGATTAGTTATACTAACTTTTTTTTTTTTATACAATTTTTCTTTTTACTTTCAAAAACAATAATACTATATATTAAAACATTAATATTACAGAATTAATACATTAAAAAAGTATCAATACATTATTAAAATATTAATACCTTAATAAATACATCATTAAAGTATTAATACATTTAAAAAAATAAATTAAAAAAATACTTTCATCATATATTTTATAATTTTTATCTATATATAAAATTTCTTTTTTAAAAAGATTAATTCTACTGACTTTTTATTTTATTTTTATACAATTTTTCTTTTTACTTTCAAAAACAATAATACTAGAAAAACATGCATTTCAAACATTTTACTATTTGAGGAGGACCACTTTAAATGTTACATGCAATAATGCTCACATGTGCATGTATTTCAAAAGTTGTCCATTTCTTATGTTTTATGAGGACAATGCTTGGTGATCAGTGATTTGTTTTTTATGAAGTTGGTATGAGTTGTTAAATGCATTTGTATGGAGGATGAGAAGGAACCTTGTGCATGCATGACAAGAAAGGAAATTTTAACTCAATAAAAATATGCAATCACAAAATTCAAGTTAAAATATTTATATTTATTTGTTATAAATTAATGACCAG